>CAUYQU010053382.1:0-34482 GCA_963574635.1 Cheracebus regulus
CCGTCCGCAATCAACTTAATGTTTTGCCAACCATAAAATCAAATAAATAATTAAACACCTGTTTTTGGGTGGTGTTTTTTTTTTTTTTTTTTTTTTTTTTTTTTTAAACATTTGAGGTATTTACAGACATGATTGGAAGGAATCCATGTTCCCTCTAGGTGTTAGTTATAGATTGCAGAAGTCATCAGCATTTGTTTGCTTTTTTTTGTTTTGTTTTGTTTTTTGAGAGTTTTTGCTCTGTTGCCCAGGCTGGAGTGCAACGGTACAATCTCGGCTCACTGCAACCTTTGCCTCCTAGGATCAAGTGTTTTTCCTGCCTCAGCCTCCCGAGTAACTGGGATTACAGGCACCCACCACCACATCTGGCTGATTTTTGTATTTTTAGTAGAGACAGGTTTCACCATGTTGGCCAGGCTGGTCTCAAACTCCTGACCTCAGGTGATTCTCCTGCCTCAGCCTCCCAAAGTGCTAGGATTACAGGCATGAGCCACTGCATCTGGAACAGTCATCAGCATTTAAATCACCCAAGAGGCTATAATTTTCTAATGAGTCATGATTGGAATTGCCTTCTTTGAAGTGAAGTAAAGGGGGAAATAGGCCCTTTTTTAAACTCCTGGTCATTGGTTCTTAAAGTGTAGCTTTTAAGGGAATGAAGACAGAATGGAAGGATAAAGATTAAGAGAAAGAACTGAGTATTGCAAGGAAAAGAAAAACCAATTATTTAATAAAAAGCAAGAAAATATGGTTTTTCTCTTTGACCCTAACTTCCTGAAAATTTGCCTTATGAGGAATTTAGGGCTTTCACTGCAGGAGGTGAGAAGAAAAAGGAAATACCACTGATTCAGCATTTAGGCCCTAGATACTTTCACATTACCTCATTAATCCTACAGGGCCCTATAAAGTTTATTATGCCTGTTTTATTTATTATTATCTGAAGACTTGCACCATGAGAAATATCCCCATTTTAGAGAGGCAGAAGTGAGACTCAAACATAGTGGGTAATTTGCCCATGGTTATACAGTTGGGTTTGGAACTCAGTTCACCTGACTTCCAAATCAGTGCTCATTTCACTACATCATGTTGGAACGAGTTGATAAGAGTTTGGGGGACAACAATTGGATGTTTGTTCATGGCATGTCTTCTGGTGGTGGAGAGGATTCTTTTTGTCGCCTCTCAGCCTGGCTTTTCTCTCTCATTTCATGCTGGGCCTTTCTCACATGAGGCCTTAGAAGATTGCCTCCCAATTCTAACTCCTTTTTTGATGAATACATACAGGTTAGAGAAATCCTGTTTCCAATTTGTCAGAAGGGCTGTTAGGAAAGGCCCTTTTTTGTATTGCTAAGAGCTAAAATGAAGAGCTAATCAGAGGGATTTGTGTAATTCAGCTGAATGCAGAACCCTGTTTGTCTGAAGACTGGAGTTGGGGGTGGAGCGTACTGCAGAACAGAGGCCAGGTAGCCAGCAGTTTTGCTGTTCTATCTCAGAGGCATTTTGCTATGTGGACCTTCTTTTTTATGCCTCTTTAACCAAACTGGTCTTGTGCCCCAAACTGACTCTGGGCTTTCTCATCTGTTCTTTGGTCCTGGTAAGCTGCTCACCCTCCGCATTGCCATTACCTTCAGAAATATTAACCCTCTAGCCTTCGAAGACCATTTCAGAGCTAAGTCAGTAAAGAGAGTTCTCACTTCCACCCTCTGAACTCATTGTACAGTTACATTCATTATCTTTTGTATTCTTAGTGCTGTGAGACTAAACTAAGTTGTAAAGCTTCCTGAAGGCAGAAACACTCAGTACCTATTTGAGGTAGTTTGGAGGTAACCATTTGGTTACCTATCCAACACGTACACAAACACACACAACGCAAGTGCTTAGGAGCTAGTCAGTGAATATTTTTGGGTTGGCTTAAATGGAAATTGAGCTTTTTAATTTTCCTACTTTAAGTAATTTGTTTTAGTCCCTTATGGTACCTAGTGGTAGTGGTAGTAAAGTATTCCTAGGAAGGTAAGAGCCACCTGATTCTATTTCAAAAGAGATAGTTGGAAAATTTCTTTTGGAGAAACTCTTTGGACTATAGTTTTCCTAGTCTTCTACTATGTCTCCCTTCCACCTCTTACCTCCCTTCCATAGATCTGAGCATTGTATTTACATATACACTCAAGGGCCAAAGGACTAGCAAATCCTAAGAGAATTAAGATACATATATATATATAGAGAGAGAGTCGTGTACAGGAGATAGTTTTCTCCAGGTGGCCTTTAGCTAAACCACCTAGGTTTTTTTTTTTTCTCTTTCTTTCTTTCTTTCTTTTTTTTAAAATGGGATTTCACCGTCTATAAATGTAATTCACCACATAAACAGAACCAAAGACAAAAAAAAATGGGATTTCACCATGTTGATCAGGCTGGTCTTGAACTCCTGACCTCAGGTGATCCGCCTGCCTTGGCCTCCAAAGTGCTTGGATTATAGGCATGAGCCACCATGCCCGGCCACCACCTAGTTTCTAAATTTAGTTTTGTTTCCTAGAGTGATTACTGTTCAGCACAGTCCAGTGAAGATGCTACCAGAATATGAGCAGCCTTATTATGGTCCCATTGTGGACTGACCCAACTGTCCAGTAGACACTGTACCCGGCTGCATTTTACTGTTTACAAAATACAAAGTACTTGAGTATATATTCTCATTCAGTCTTCACTGTGACTCTGAGATAGTCTGGGTAAGGGTATGAAAATTGAGATACCTAGGCGAGGTGGCTTACACCTGTAATCCCAGCACTTTGGGAGGCAGAGGTGGGTGGATCACGAGCCCAGGAATTCAAAACCAGCCTGGCCAAGATGGTGAAATCCTGTCTCTACAAAAAAAAAAAAAATTAGCCGGGCGTGGTGGCAGGCACCTCTAATCCCAGTTACTCAGAAGGCTGAAGCAGGAGAATCGATTGAACCCTGGTGGGGCAGAGGTTGCAGTGAGCTGAGACGAGATTGCACCACTGCACTCTAGCCTGGGTGACAGAGTGAGACTCTGTCTCAAAAAAAAAAAAAGAAAAAATTGAGATACAGATAAGTTAACACTCAAGTTACACAGTTAAGTAGCAAGACTGGAAATTAGATCTGTCTTTGTATTGTAGCTCTTTTCACCAGTACCACACCACTTCATTGTGCCTGTTGGTGATCCATCCAGCATAGCTACCTTCTGTCAATGCTAGATATTCCTCTCTTTGATTCCCTTTCCTCCCTCCCTTCCTCCCTCTCTTTCCTTCTCTCTTTCTCTTTCTTTCTTCCTTTTCTTTCCTGAGACAGGATCTGGCTCTGTTGCTCAGACTGGAGTGCAGTGTGCGATCTCAGCTTACTGCAACCTCCACCTTCCAGGCTCAAGCCGTCTTCCCACCTCAGTCTCCCTAGTAGCTGGGACTTCAGGCATGTACCACCAAGCCTGGCTAGTTTTTGTATTTTTTTTTTTAGTAGATACGGGGTTTCACCGTGTTGCCCAGGCTGGTCTCGAATTCCTGGGCTCAAACAATCCATTTGATTGAAATGGAGTTATTTTTCTTTTTCCTTTGAGGTGACAGCCTTCAAGTGACTGACTACTTGCCAGTCCCTATAATTTTTTTTTTGAGATAGAGTTTCGCTCTTGTTGCTTAGGCTGGACTACCGTGGCACAATCTCAGCTCACCACCACCTCTGCCTCCTGGATTCAAGTGCTTCTCATGCTTCAGCCTCCCAAGTAGCTGGGATTACAGGCTACTTGGAGTGTGCCATGACACCTGGCTAATTTTGTGTTTTTAGTAGAGATGGGGTTTCTCTATGCTGGTCAGGCTGGTCTCAAACTCCTGACCTCAGGTGAGCCGTCTGCATTGGCCTCCCAAAGTGCTGAGATTACAGGCATGAGCCACCACGCCTGGCCAAAGTATTTTTTAAAGTGGTTGCATGGCTTGGCTGGGCGCAGTGTCTCACACGTGACATCCCAGCACTTTGGGAGGCTGAGGCAGGCAGATCACTTGAGTCCAGGAGTTCAAGGCTAGCCTGGAAAACATATTGAAACCTCATCTCTCCAAAAAATATGAAAATTGGCCGGGTACAGTGGTGCACACCTGTAGTCCCAGCTACTCAGGAGGCTGAGGTAAGAGGATTGCTTGAGTCTGGGAGGTAGAGGCTGCAGTGAGCCATGATTGCACCACTGTACTCTAGCCTGGGTGACAGAGCAAGATCTTGTCCCCCTAAAAAGAAAAATCATGGTAACTATATACCAGGTACAATAAAGAAAAACAAAATCAAAACAAAACAAAAAATCATGGAAGTTAGAAGGCAGTAGGATAACAGTGCTGAAAGAGGCTAGGCGCAGTGGTTCACACCTATAATCCAGCACTTTGGGAGGCCAAGGCCAGAGGATCACTTGAACCAAGGAGTTCAAGACCAGCATGGGCAACATCACAAGACCTAGTCTCTACAAAGAAAAATAAAATTACTTGGAAATAGTGGTATGCGCCTGTGGTTCCAGGTATTTAGGAGGGTGAGGTAGGAAGATTGCTTCAGGAGGTCGAGGTTGCAAGGAGTTTTCATTGCGCTACTACATTCCAGCCTGTGTGACAGAGCAGAAACCTGTCTCAAAAACAAAACAAAAATGGAAAATGCTGAAAGAAAAACTATCAAGCAAGAATTCTATGTCTGACTGGGTGGCATCAGTGTGGTGGCTCAGCCCTGTAATCCCAGCACTTTGGAAGGCCAAGGCAGGTGGATCACCTGAGGTCAGGAGTTTGAGACTAGCCTGGCCAACATGATGAAACCCTGTCTCTATTGAAAATCAAAAATTAGCCAGGCGTGGTGGTGGGTGCCAGTCATCCCAGCTTCTCGAGAGACTTAGGCAAAAGAATTGCTTGAACCCTGGAGGTGGAGGTTGCACTGAGCCGAGATAGTGCCATTGCACTCCAGCTTGGGCAACAAGAGTGAAACTCCGTCTCAAAACAAAAAAACAAAAACAAACAAAAGAGGATTGCTTGAACCCAGGAGGCAGAGGTTATAGTGAGCTGAGATTGCACCATTGCACTTCAGCCCTAGCGACAGTGTGACACTTCGTCTCAAAAAAAAAAAAAATTTATGGCTAACAAAACTGTCCTTATAAAATGAGGGACAAATTAAGATATTTCCAAATAAACAAAAGTATAGGGGGGTTGTTACCACTAAATCTGCTCTATAAGAAATTCCGGTCAGGTACAGTGACTTATGCCTATGATCTCAGCACTTTAGGAGGCTGAGTCAGGAAGATTACTTGAACCACGAGGTCAAGACCAGCTTGGGAAAAATAACAAAACCCTGTCTCTACAAAAAAATATAAAAATTAGCCAGCCGTAGTGACGCGTGCTTGTAATCCCCACACTATGGGAGGCTGAGGTAAGAGGATTACTTGAGCCCAGGTGTTGGAGACCAGCCTGGGGAATATGGTATGACCTCATCTCTATTAAAAGAAACAAAAAAAGGAAAAGGAAAACACTTTGACAGTTCCTTTGACAGTTTTTTACTGTAAACAGTTACAGTATTACCCAGCAATTCCATTCCTAGTTATCATACAGGAGAAGTGAAAGTGAGTATCCACATAAAAATTTGTATGTAAACATTTGTAGCAGTATAATTCATCACGGCATGAATAATGAACCCCAAAGTAGGGACAGCCCAAATGCCCATCAACTGATGAATGGATAAATAAAATGTGCTATAGGCTGAGCACGGTGGCTCACACCTGTAATTCTAGTCCTTTGGGAGGCTGAGGTGGGTGGATCACCTGAGGCCAGGAGTTTGAGACTAGCCTGGCTAACATGGTGAAACGCCATCTCTACTCAAAATACAAAAATTAGCTGGATGTGGTGGTGCACATCTGTAATCCCAGCTACCTGGTCGGGGGGAAGGCCGCATCTGAGCCGAGACCACACCACTGCACTCAAGCCTGGGTGACAGAGCAAGGCTGTGTCTCAAAAAAAAAAATGCTGTAAAAAGAATGTACTGATACATATTAAAACATGGATGAACCTCAAAATCATTATGCTAAGTGAAAGAAGCCAGTCAAAAAAGACCGTGTATTGTATGGTTCTATTTAAATGAAATGTTCAGAGCAGGCAAATCCGTAGAGACAGAAAATACCTTAGTGATTGTTTACAGCTTAGGTGGGTGAGCATTGGGAGTGACAGCTAAAGAATTACAGAATTTCTATTTTTTTAATTTTTTTTTTTTACTTTTTTTTTTCCCTTTGAGACAAGAGTCTTGCTCTGTTGCTCCGGCGGGAGTGCAGTGGCACAATCTCAGCTCACTGCAACCTCCGCTTCCAAGGTTCAAGCAGTTCTCCTGCCTCAGCCTCCCCAGTAGCTGGGACTATGGCACACGCCACCACTCCTGGCTAATTTATTTTTAATAGAGATGGGGTTTTACCATGTTGGCCAGGCTGATCTCAAACTCCTGACTTCAAGTGATCCACCTGCCTCAGCCTCCCAAAGTGCTGGGATTATAGGTGTGAGCCACCATGCCCAGCTTTTTTTTTTTTTTTTTTTAAAGAAGCAGGGTCCAACTATGTTGCCCAGACTGGTTTTGAACTCTTGGACTCAAGTGATCCGCCTTGGCCAAAGTGCTGGAAGTACAGGCATTAGCTGCTGTGCCTGGCCATAGAGTTATGGTAGGTATTTTTTTAGGATAATGGACATATTCTAAAATTGTTTGTGCTGATGGTTGCCCAGGTCTAAATATACTAAGAATTGTACCAAATATACCAAAAATGTATTAGTTGTATGGTATATGAGTTATATCGTTTTTTTTTTTTAATCCACTGTCATTCTCCAATGAGTTACATCTCAATAAACCTGTTGCCAAAGGAAAAAAAGGAATAGGACTTCTTTGCCAACAGGACACTTAAAGTCTGCACAAAGAGATAGGATCACTTATGCCCTTTAAGCTGTATTAACAGAATGTAATCAGAGGCACCAAACTGGTAAGTCTGTAGGTCACACTTGGCTTACTGCAGATTTGTCTTACAGGGACTAATATATTTTTCAAAAATTCAGCAAACATTAAACAGTTGGCTGTATGTATAAAATCTACATTTCTAGCTTCTCTCTTTTTTATTTTTTAAATTTTGAGATGGAGTTTTGCTCTTGTTGCCCAGGCTGCATTGCCATAGCACAATCTTAGCTCACTGAAACCTGCTGGGTTCAAGTGATTCTCCTGCCTCAGCCTCCCAAGTAGCTGGGGTTACAGGTGCCCACCACCACACATGGCTAATTTTTAAAATATTTTTAGTAGAAATGGGATTTCAGCATGTTGACCAGGCTGATCTCAAACTCCTGACCTCAGGTAATCCACCTGCCTCGGCCTCCCAAAGTGTTGGGATTACAGGCGTGTGCCACCGTGCCTGGCCTCTATCTTCTCTTGAAAATCAGATCTAGGCCGGGCATGGTGGCTCACGCCTGTAATCCAAGAACTTTGGAGGCCAAGGCGGGTGGATCACCTGAGGTCGGGAATTCAAGACCAGCCTGACCAACATGGTGAAACCCCATCTTTATAAAAATAAAAAATAAATAAATAAATAAATCAGATCCAGCAAATCTAACAAATGGGACTCGTGTAAGTTACTCGTATGTAGGTCGTATTCACAGTGATGGAAACCTTAGTAATTAGAACTGTGCGAAATGAAATGGGTTGCTTTTGTAATAATATATTAACTCTGGTAGTAGTACTCAGACATAGATTATAGATCAGGGAAATAGAAAAATGATTCAGAGTATCAGAGAAGAGATCAGACTAATAATTTAAATATATTCTGATAGGCCTGTGGATTCTGTTTGATAAAGTGTGAAGTTACATGGAACAAGCAGAATGAGATTCTCTACGCTTTTATTCCTCCCCATTTCATTACATTTGGAGTGAAGATATGGTTAGAAAGAGACATTATACACTATTCGCTATTACTGCCAGCCTTTCTGGTTTTTGAATCAAAGCCTAAAGGCCAGTCCCTAAAGCTGTAGATATTATTCATTCTTGAAGCCAAGTTTCAGAAATACTTTGCTTTCCTTCTCGAATGAGTAGTAGAGGAAAAAATGAAAATAAAACAAATTTTTTTAAAAAAAGAATTACTTTGCTTTTCAAATATCCTTGAGTGTTCTCTTCAAGGACAATGAAAATTATGTAAGTGCTCATTTTGCTTTATTTTGGATTCCAGGTAGCTGACATGCCAAATGGTTCTTTGGGTTCTTCTTCTTGCATTCATCTTCCCCCAGTTTTTGTTTGTTTTGAGACAGGGTCTTGCTCTGTCACCCAAGCTGGAGCATTGTGGTACTACTACAACTCACTGCAGTCTCAACTTCCCAGGTTCAAGCGATCCTCCCACCTCAGCCTCTGAGGTAGCTGGGACCATAGGTGTACATCACCATACCTGGCTAATCTTCGGAATTTTTTGCAGAGACAGAGTCTTGCTATGTTGCCCAGGCTGGTCTCAAACTCTGGGGCTCAAGGGATCCTCCCACCTTGGCCTCTCAGAGTGCTAGGATTATAAGTGTGAACCACTCCACCTGGCTTCTTCCCTCATTTTCTATATAAATTTGTATATTTCTAGTCCAGATTCTTGTTTTATTTTTATTTTGTTGAATTTATTGTAAACTACTTCAAATCCTCTAGAAAACTGAAGTTTAAAATGTTAGTTGGAACATTTGAGAGCATGCTGTGTGCTGTGTACTTTGCTGTAGACTCATAAGTAAGAGTTCTTGTTCTCAAATATTTAGTAATCTGTAAGTGAGAGGTGATGAGGGTGTAAACTAAAACTTACTGGAGTTGGTCCCCAGGAACCAATTTGGAGTAACAGATAAAGATCAGTTTGCTAAATTGGGGAGGAGAATGTTCATGGCTGACCTCAAGACCAGGTGAATGGTGATGGCATTAACTCTGAAATAGGGAAGATAGGCCGGGCATGGTGGCTCATACCTGTAATCCCGGCACTTTGGGAGGCTCAGGTGGGTGGATCACCTGAGGTCAGGAGTTTCAGACCAGCCTGGCCGATGTGGTGAAGTCCCATCTCTACTAAAAATACAAAAATTAGCTGGACATGGTGGCAGGCGCCTGTAATCCCAGCTGCTTGGGAGGCTGAGACAGGAGAATCTCATGAACTCGGGAGGCAGAGGTTGCAATGAGTTGAGATCGTGCCACTGCACTCCAGCCTGGACGACAAGAGTGAAACTGTCTGAAAAAAATAAAATAGGAAAGACAGCAGAAACTGGTTTAAAGAGAAAGTTGGGTAAAGATGGCCGGTAGGCAAGATGTTTTGACAATAGGGATTTTGAACTTGGTTTAAAAGTGGAGGTGGAAGCTGGCTAGGCCCAGTGGCTCACACGTGTAATCCCAGCACTTTGGGAGGCCAAGGCGGGCAGATCACCAGAGGTTGGGAGTTCAAGGCCAGCCTGACCAAGATGGAGAATCCCGATCTCTACTAAAAATACAAAATCATCTATGCGTGGTATCACATGCCTGTATTCTCAGCTACTCAGGAGGCTGAAGCAGGAGAATCGGTTAAACCCAGGACGCAGAGGTTGCAGTGAGCCGAGATTGTGCCATTGCACTCCAGCCTGCACAACAAGAGCAAAACTCCATCTCAAAAAAAATAAATAAGTGAAAGTGGAAGCTACGGGAGATCATGAGCTGGGAGTCAGGGCTCCTTCTGCTGAGAAGAGGACCAAAGGTAGGATTTTGGTACACACTGACATTGAGAGGTTGGCTTTGTAAGACGACCACATTAAGAAACCTGAAGAGTGGTTGGAAGGGTAAGAGAAGAATTGGGAGAGGCTGGTCCTATCAGAATGAGTAGAGAGAGTTTCAGGAAGGCAAAGGTGATCATCACAAGTTAGAAAGTCAAATATAATGAATGAGTGGGTCAGAAAGTCAAATATAATGAATGAGTGGGTCACTGGATTTAGGTCTGAACTGCCTTTTTCTGAGGTATTTGTGTCTTGTGTCCTGTAGTTCTTATATTTTCACATAAATTCTGGAGGAAATTGTGGTTTCTGGGTTTTTAGTAAATTCTTCTGTAATCTGCCTTTGGAGGGTGTGCTTCACTCCAGTTACAAGGAAGGTTTCTTTGCTATATACTTCTTTACTTACCTATCTGGCAAACATTTATTAAATGCTGTGGTAGCTAGGCCTTGTGTCTGGAACAATGCATATGGTCAATGAGTATGTAATAAATTTTTGAGTGGTGATTCACTCAACAAATATTATTTGTTATAGATGCTGGGGATACAACAGCTCTGCCCTTGTGGAACTTAACATCCTATGAGGAGCAGACAGATTGGAATGAATATAATGAAAGAAAGAAAACAGGTGTTCTGATAAAAATAGGGTAACTTACTTTGGGTTAGGGTAATGGGGAAGGACCCAGCAATTCGAAGAACTAAGGAAAAGTGTTGTGGGCAAAAAGAGAACAGGAAGTGCAAAGACTGTGTAGTAGGAAACAGTATGAAGCACACAGCATCACCTATATATATTCTTGCCAACAATTACCATATATATATATTTTTTTCCTCCATCTATAACCCAGCAACATCAAAAGTTATTTTTAACCTGAATCTATTCTAGGCCCTCCACTTAACTTCCATTTTAGAGGAAATACAAGGGATAAGCATATGAATTTAATGTCACAAAAGTAGAATATGAGGCATTCTGTAAGACAGCTTACCTAAATCTCTTCAGAAAGTATCACAAACAAATAAAAGGGTTAGGGTAGAGGAGGATAGGCATTGTAGATTAAAAGTGATCAGATGTTGGAATGATGGTATTGTAGTTTTATTTTTGTTTTTGTTTTGAGACAGAGTTTCACTCTTGTTTCCCAGGCTGAAGTGCAATGGTGCAATCTCGGCTCGTCGCAACCTCCACCTCCTGGGTTCAAGCAATTCTCCTGCCTCAGCCTCCCGAGTAGCTGGGACTACAGGCACATGCCACCATGCCCAGCTAATTTTTGTATTTAAGTAGAGACGGGTTTCACCATGTTGGCCAGGATGATCTCAATCTCTTGACCTCGTGATCTGCCCGCCTCAGCCTCCCAAAGGGCTGGGATTACAGGCCTGAGCCACCACGCCAGGCCTAATTTTTATATTTTTTAGTAGAGATGGGGTTTCACCATGCAAACTCCTGACCTTGTGATCTGCCCACCTCAGCCTCCCAAAGTGCTGGGATTATAGATGTGAACCACTGTGCCCAGCCCAGGACCTTCTTCTTACATAACCACAATACCATTTTCTTTTTCTTTTTTTTTTTTTTTTTTTGAGATGGAGACCCACTCTGTTGCCCAAGCTGGAGTGCAGTGGCACAATATTGACTATAGGCACGCACCACCATGCCCGGCTAATTTTTGTATTTTTAGTAGAGACAGGATTTCACCATGTTGACCAGGATGGTCTCAATCTCTTGACCTTGTGATTTGCCCATCTCGGCCTCCCTAAGTGCTGGGATTACAGGCATGAGCCACCACACCCAGCCTTCTTTTTTTTTCTTTTTTTTTTTTTGACAGGGTCTCTGTCACCCAGGCTGGAGTACAGTGGTGTAATCTTGGCTTACTGCAACCTCTCCCTCCCAGGCTCAAGTGATCATCACATCTCAGCCTCCCAAATAGCTGGGACTACAGGTGTACACCACCACAACCAGCTAATTTTTTTTATAGAGATGAGGTTTTTCCATGTTGCCCAGGCTAGTCTTGAACTCCTGAGCTCAAGCAATCCACCTGCCTTGGCCCCCCAAAGTGCTGGGATTACACATGCTGTACTACTCTTATAGCCACCATGTTAAAAATCATTGGCCAGCTGGATGTGCTGAAACCTTTAGTCCCAGCTACTCAGGAGGCTGAGGCAGGAGGATTACTTGAGCCCAGGAGTGTGAGGCTGCAGTGTGCTATGACTGTGTCTGTGAATAGCCACTACACTCCAGTCTGGATAACATATCGAGACACCATCTCTGTAAAACAAACATCGTTGACCTCTTTACCCTTTAAGGCATTTTAGTTTGTGGTTAACTGAAATTCCAGAATGTGAGCAGATTTGTTTGTCAGTGACGGTGCAAAACCCAACCCTGGCTTGTCACTTAACCTGAGTCTCATTTTTCTCATTTGTAAAATGGGGGTTAACACCTACTTCTCAAGATCACTTTAAAGATAGAGATTATATCTACAGAGTTTGACACATTATCAAATCTCACTACCTTGCTAACTAAGGCTGTGGGCTCTATACCCTGGTGTACTCTTACCCCTTTCTTTTTCTTTTTTTTTTTTTTTTTGAGACAGTTTCACTCTTGTTGCCCAGACTGGAGTGCAATGGTGCGATCTCGGCTGACTGCAACCCCCGCCTTGCAGGTTCAAGTGATTCTCCTGCCTCAGCCTCCCGAGTAGCTGGGATTACAGGCATGCACCAGCACGCCCAACTAATTTTGTATTTTTAGTAGAGATGGGATTTCTCCATGTTGGTCAGGCTGGTCTCAAACTCCTGACTTCAGGTGATCTACCCACCTTGGCCTCCCAACGTGCTGAGATTATAGGCGTAAACCACTGCTCCCAGCCACCCCTTTCTTTTTAATTAACTAGTATGTGGTTATAGTGGAGGATTTTTGTTTTCCTTTTTTGAAGAGACAGGGTCTTACTATGTTGCCCAGGCTGGGCTTAAACTCCTGGGCTCAAGCAGTCCTCCTGCTTTGTCCTCACAAGTAGCTGGGACTATAGGCACACACAGCCATGCCCAGCATATGACCATAGTGTTTTAACCTAATCTTCCGTTGATGTTTGTTTGTTTGAGAATTTCTGCTCATAGAGTGGCCAGCTGAATAAAAGTGATTTCAGCCTGGGAGAAGGTAGGTTTCTTACATTCTTGAAGGAAGAGGCCAAATGTTGGGCGATGATAATCTATTTTTATCTTTTTAAAATCTCTTTTCCCAGTGCCACTAAGTAGCCTTTAATGCATCATGGTGAGTTGTAAAGCTTACTGACTGTAGCATGTGCACAGCCGTCAGTCGGCCTTATGTAAAACCTTAACTCATTCTTGGTGCCAGGGTAGCTACAATAACATTTCATTAGAAATCTTTCCTTTGCAAAGTAGAGTCTCATTCAGTTTAGCACCAGGGCAAGGATGATAATTTGAAAAGATTAACTACTTCATGGTGTTCCGGGACCCATCTCTCTCTTGAAAATTGTTACACCATTACCTAGAAAATAAAGGCTGGTTCTCTAATCTCTTATAAAGTGCTCCTTTGGGCTCTTCTAGGCAGATGCTTTCAAGTAATTGGTTGGTAATCTTGGTACACTTTCTGGAGTATAGACCAGGAACATAAGACTTTGGTTTGGAAAGTGTTCGAGCCAGCAGCTGTCCAGGATGCTTTAATCACATATTTGTGAGCTTGAAGTATAATGATATTGTTCCCATCCCATACACAAGACAGCTGGCTATATGTAGTATATGTTTTTCTGACAAAATATGCATAATGTGGCCAGGTATGATAGCTCATACCTGTAATTCCAGCACTTTGGGAGGCCAAGGCGGGTAGATCACCTGAGGTCAGGAGTTCGAAACCAGCCTGGCCAACATGGTGAAACCCCGTTTCTAGTAAAAATACACAAAAATTAGCTGGGCACAGTGGCGGGCGCCTGTAATCCCAGCTACTTGGGATGCTGAGGCAGGAGAATCGCTTGAACATGGGAGGCAGAGGCTACAGTGAGCAGAGGTCGGCTGTTGCACTCCAGCTTGGGGGACAGAGCTAGACTCTGTCTCAAAAAAACAAACAAAAAGCATAATTTAAAAATGTTTATGAATCTCAAAATGTTAAACATACCAGTAACTAAATGGAGCAACTGTGGCAATCTTGCTACTCACTAGTGTGTGACCTGAGTGAGCCTCAGTTTTTTCATTTATCAATTAGAATATATATGAGTGTGTGTGTGTGTGTGTGTGTGTGTGTGTGTGTGTGTGTGTGTGTGTATGCATATTTTAAATTTTTTAAATTAAGTGAATCTTTTTTTTTTTTTTTTGAAACAGTCTCCCACTGTTGCCCAGGCTGGAGTGCAGTGGCGCAATCTTTGCTCACTGCAACCTCCACCTCCCAGGTTCAAGCAGTTCTCCTGCCTCAGCCTCCCGAGTGACTGGGATAACAGGCACCATCATGCCTGCTAATTTTTGTATTTTTGTGGAGATAAGGTTTTACCATGTTGGTCTTGAACTCCTGCCCTCAGGTGATCCACCTACCTCAGCCTCCCAGAGTGCTGGGATTACAGGCGTGAGCCACTTCGCCTGGCCTATTAAGTGAATCTTAATCTTTTTCTTTTTTTTTTTTTTTTGAGACAGAGTCTTGCTCTGTTGCCAGGCGCCAGGCTGGACTGCAGTGGCACGATCTTGGCTCACTGCAATCTCCACCTTCCAAGTAGCTGGGACTACAGGTGCACACCACCACGCTCAGCTGATTTTTGTATTTTTTTAGTAGAGACAGGGTTTCACCATGTTGGCCAGGATGGTCTCAATCTCTTGACCTTGTGATCCACCTGCCTCGGCCTCCCAAAGTGCTGGGATTATAGGCGTGAGCCACTGTGCCCAGCCAGTCTTAATCTTTCTTAGTACAGGTGTGTCCTTGTGTCTCATGAAAGCAGTTTACTTTGATTATTGCCTTTGCCCAGGTCTAAAGACAAGGCTTTCGTTAACTTCAATTTGGTATTAGACACTGGCAGGAGTTGATGCCTTCTTTAGTTAATTACAGCCTATATTAGTTTGCTAGGGCCACCATAGCAAAGAACCACAGATTGGGTTGTTTAAACAACAGAAATGTATTTTCTCACAGTTCTAGAGGCTAGAAGTCTAAGATCAAGTTGTCAGAAGGGGCCAGGCGCAGTGGCTCATAGCTGTAATCCCAGCACTTTGGGAGGCCAGGCCAGGCCGATCACGAAGTCAGAAGATCAAGACTATCCTGGCCAACATGGTGAAACCTCGTCTCTACTAAAAATACAGAAATTAGCTGGGCATGGTGGCGGGCGCCTGTAATCCCAGCTACTCGGGAGGATGAGGCAGGAGAATAGCTGGAACCTGGGAGGCAGAGGTTGTAGTGAGCTGAGATCACACCACTGCACTCCAGCCTGGTGACAGAGCAAGACTCTGTCTCAAAAAAAAAAAAAAAGGTGTCAGAAGAGTTGGTTTCTTCTCAGGCCTTTGTTATTGGCTTCTAGATAGCTATCTTCATGTTCACATGGTGTTCTCCCTCTCTTGTTTTAAGGACACCAGTTATGGATTAGAGCCTACCCCAGTAACCTTATTTACCTTCATTACCTCTTTGAGAACTCTACCTCAAATATAGTCACATTTTGAGGTATCAGGGTTTAGGACTTCATCATATGAATTTGGAACAGACATGATTCAGGCATTTTAGGGCCCATACCTATTTTGTATTATCATTGCTAGTTTTTTTGGTTTTGAAAGTTTAGAAAGTGCATGGCAACATTAGACATTTATTCCCTAGGAATTGAAGGTGTAACTTCAGAGATGTATTCACTTTGAGAGAGTTCCTTGTCTAAGAAAACCCACAGACAACTGGGTGCAGTGGCTCATGCCTGTAATTCCAACACTTTGGGAGGCTGAGGTGGATGGATCACCTGAGGTTGGGAGTTCAAAGCCTGACCAACGTGGTGAAACCCTGTCTCTACTAAAAATACAAAAATTAGCTGGGCATATTGTCAGGCATCTGTAATCCCAGCTACTTGGGAGGCTGAGGCAGGAGAATCACTTGAACCCAGGAGGCGAAGGTTGCGGTGAGCCGAGATCATGCCACTGCACTCCAGTCTGGGCAACACAGTGAGACTCTCAAAAAGAGAGAGAGAGAGAGAGACAGAGAGAGAACCCAAAGACAGTCTAGGACAGTCAGATGCTAGGAAAGATTTATTTGCATTGTGGATTTAAAAAAATTCATCCACAGCAAGTATAAGGGAGTACATAATGGAAAAAGCCACTGGCCTGCTGTTTCCCTGAGATTCCAGATGTGCTTTTGCAGATGTTCCTCCTTCCAATCTAACCTCACTTGTTTGCTTCCCCAGTGAGGTCATAAGCAAATATTTGTGATAGTTTCTTGTCACCATGGTGACTAAAGAAGCTCAGCATGGTGCTCCTTCCAGCTTCATTGTCAGCTGTGCTTGAAGGAGAGGCTAGCGTCCAGGACAGCCTAGGCTCAGTCGTGAAAGCCATGTGTCAGGTAAATAGGGGACAGCAGTTCGTAGTGCTGCCTTTAGAAATCTGTCCTCTACCATGTTAGTCTCACAGGGATAATCGGGCCTCAAAGGGAGTGCAGTGGCACAGTCACACCTCAACCTCCTGGACTCAAGTAATCCTCCTGCCTCAGCCTCCCAAGTAGCTGGGACCACAGGTGTGCGCCACCATGCCAAGATCATTTTTGTATTTTTTGTGGAGATGGGGTTTCACCGTATTGCTCAGGCTGCTCTGGAACTCCTGGGCTCAAGCAGTCTGCCCACTTTGGCCTCCCAAAATTCTGGTAGTACAGGCTTGAGCCCAGGCTACAATGCCAATTTAAAAAAAAAGATTATTCCAACGTGGCCAACATGGAAAAACCCTGTCTCTACTAATACAAAAGTTAGCTGGGCATGGTGGTAGGCACCTGTAATCCCAGCTACTCAGGAGGCTGAGGCAGGAAAATCACTTGAATCCAGGAGGCGGAGGTTGCAGTGAGCTGAGATCGCACCACTGCACTCTAGCCTAGGTGACAGAGCAAGACTCTCTCAAAAAAAAAAAAAAAAAAAAAAAATTCCTGGTAAAATATATGTAACAAAATTTTTCCTTTGAGTGTACAATTCACTGTAACTGAATAACTACAGTTGCAATGTTATGTGACCATCATCACCAGTATCTATTTCCAAACATTTTACTGCCTCTAACGGAAATTCTTTACCGACTAAGAGATACCTCCCTATTTTCTTCTCTCAGCACCTGGTAACCTCTAATCTACTTTCTATCTCTGAGTTTGACTCTAGGTACCTCATGTAAGTGAAATAAGATTTGTCCTTTTGTGTCTTGCTTATTTCACTTAGCATGTTAATTTCAAGGTTTGATCATATTGGAGCATGTATTAGACCTTCATTCCTTTTTATGGCTGAATGATATTCATGGTGTACATATATAGTAGTCCTTTCCTTATCCACAGGGGATATATTCCAAGACCCCCAGTAGATAGCTGCAACAGTAAATGGTACCAAACCCTATATACTATGTTATTTCCTGTACATACATACCTATGACAAAGTTTAATTTATAAATTAGGCCCAACAAGAGATTAAGAGCAATAATAAGAGAACAGTTATAACAGTATGCCAGCATCATCACTCTTGCACTTTGGGGCCATTATTAAGTAAAATAAGGATTACTTGAACACAAACACTGCAATATCTGCTACTAGCTGGCAGTGTCTACCGTGTGGATACACTGTACAAAGGGATGATTCATGTCCCAGTTGGAATAGAGCGGGTTAGTGTGAGATTTCATCATGCTACTTGGAATAATATGAAATTTAAAACTTGTGAATTGTTTATATCTGGAAATTTCCATTTAATATTTTCAGACCACAATTGTCCATGGGTAACTGACACTTTGTAAAGCAAAACTGTGAATAAGGGAGGAATAGTATAAGAGTAGAATTGCTGGATTATATAGTAATTGTGTTTAATTCTTTTAGAAACCACTATTCTGTTTTCCACAGTGGCTGCACCATTTTCCATTCTTACCAGCAATCTGCCAGGTTCTAGATCCTAGCCAATGTGTGCTTTTATTATTTTTATTCCATCCTAGTAGGTGTGGAGTAGTATCTCATTGTGGTTTTTAAAACTTTTTTTTTTTCGAGACAAGAGTTTTGCTCTTGTTGTCCAGGCTAGAGTGCAATGGCGTGATCTCAGCTCACCTCAACCTCCGCCTCCTGGGTTCAAGCTATTTTCCTGCCTCAGCCGCCTGAGTAGCTGGGATTACAGGCGTGCACCACCACGCCCGGTTAATTTTGTATTTTTAGTAGAGACAGGGTTTCTCTATGTTGGTCAGGCTGGTCTCGAATTCCCGACCTCAGGTAATCTGCCTGACTCAGCCACCTGAAGTGTTGGGATTACTGGCGTGAGCCACTGTGCCTGGCCTAAAACTTTAAAAAAGTTTTTCAATCAGCTTTCTTGGGTTAAATCATTGTAACTCCACCTCCTGGGTTCAAGTGATTCCCCTGCCTCAGTTTCCCAAGTGGCTGGGATTACAGGTACCTGTCACCACCACACCCAGCTAATTTTAGTATTTTAGTAGAGACGGGGTTTCACCATGTTGGCCAGACTGGTCTCAAACTCCTGACCTCAAGTGATTCACCAGCCTCGACCTCCCAAAGTGCTGGGATTATAGGCGTAAGCCACTGCGCCCAACCTTGATTTGTATTTCTCTAAGGACTAATGATGTTGAACATTTCATGTGCATATTGGCCATTTATATATCTTTTTAGAGAAATGTCTATTCAAATTGTTTACCCATTTTTAAATTGGGTTGTCTTTTTGTTCAATTGTAGAAATTATTCTACATGTTAAACCCTAATCAGGTACATAATTTGGAAATATTTTCTCTCATTCTAGAAAGTGTCTCCACTTTCTTGCTGGAGTACAGTGGTGCGATCTTGGCTCACTGCAAGCTCTGCCTCCTGGGTTCAGGTGATTCTTCTGCCTCAGCCTTCCTAGTAGCTGGGACTACAGGTGCATACCACCACGCCCGGCTAATTTTTGTATTTTTTGTAGAGACAGGGTTTCACCACGTTGCCCAGGCTGGGCTCGAGCTCAGCTCAAGTGATCCTCCTGCCTCAGCCTCCCAAAGTGCTGAGATTACAGGGATGAGTTACCATGCCCAACCAGCATTTCTTGCAGAGCAGGTCCAGTGGTAACAAAGCCCCTCAGCTTTTGTTTACGTGGAAATGTTGTAATTCTCCCTCATTTTTGGAGAGTGTTGTCAGATATAGAATTCTTTCAGCACTTTGCATTTTGTTTTCTTTTGTTTTTGAGACAGGGTTTTGTTCTTTCACACAAACTGGAGTGACAGTGCAATCACGGCTCACCACAGCATTGACCTCCTGTGTTCAGGCAATCCACCTGCCTTAAAGGTCTCCCAAGTAGCTGGGACTGTAGGTGCATACCACCATGCCCAACTAAATTTTAAAAAATTATTTGTAGAGAGGAGGGGTCTTACTCTGTTGCCAGGCTGGTCTTGAACTCCTGGGCTCAAGTGATCCTCTGGCCTTGGCCTCCCAAAGTGCTGGTATTACAGGCATGAACCACCACACCCAGCCTTTTGGCACTTTTTTATTCTACTGTCTTCTGACTTCTGTGATTTCTTTTTTTTGAGATGGAGTCTCACTCTGTCGCCAGGCTGGAGTGCAGTGGTGTGATCTTGGATCACTGGAACCTCCACCTCCTGGGTTCAAGCAATTCTCCTGCCTCAGCCTCGTGAGTGGCTGTGACTACAGGCGTGTGCCACCACACCCAGCTAATTTTTGTACTTTTTGAGAGAGGGAGTTTTACCATGTTGCTCAGGCTGTTCTTGAACTCTTGGTCTAGAACTCAAGCCATTTGCCTGCCTTGGCCTCCCTGAGTGCTAGGATTATAGGCCTGAGCCACTGCACCCAGCCTGATTTTCATAATTTCTAATGAGAAATCATCTGTTGATCTTATTTGGCATCCTTCGTATGTGATGAGTCATTTTTTTCTTGCTGCTTTCAAGAGTCTGTCTTTGGCTTTCAGCAGTTTATGTGTCTCAATGTGGATATTTTTTTTTTTTTTTTGAGACAGTCTCATTCTCATCCAGGCTGGAGTACATTGGCATGATCTCGGCTCACTGCAGTCTCTGCCTCCGGGGTTCAAGCGAATCTCTCGTCTTAGCCTCCTGAGTAGCTGGGATTACAGGCACGTGCCACCATGCCTGTCTAATTTTTGTTTTTGTAATAGAGACGGTTTCACACTTTGGTCAGGCTGATCTCGAACTCCTGACCTCAGTTGATCCACCGGCCCCAGCATCCCAAAGTGCTGGGATTACAGATGCGAGCCACTACGCCTGGCCTGATGTGGATATCTTCTTTAGAATTCATTGAGCTCCTTCATGTGCAGATTCATGTGTTTTATTTAATTTGGGAAGTTTTTGACCATATTTTTTCACATATTCTACCTCTTTCTCTTCTGCTTTTAGGACTCCCATAGTGTGTATATTGCTTCTTTTTTGTTTTGTTTTGTTTTTTTAATAGAGATGAGGTCTTGCTAATGTTGCCTAGGCTGATCTCAAACTCTGGGCTCAAGATGTCCCCCTGTCTCAGCCTCCAAAATTGGTGTGATTACAGTCATGAGCTACCATGCTGGCCGTATTGGTCCTTTTAATGGTATTCCATAGGTCCA
Organism: Cheracebus regulus; assembly: GCA_963574635.1. Taxonomy (NCBI): domain Eukaryota; kingdom Metazoa; phylum Chordata; class Mammalia; order Primates; family Pitheciidae; genus Cheracebus; species Cheracebus regulus. Next base: position 20,426 of record CAUYQU010053382.1, read on the forward strand.
CTCGATTCTGTTCATTTTTCTTCATTCTTTCTGCTCCTCACATTGGATAATTGTAATTGCTCTATCTCCAAGTTTGCTACTTTTTTCTTCTGCCTGCTCATATCTGCTGTTGAACCCCTCTAGTGAATTTTTTATTTCAGCAAGTAAAATTTGGAGCTCTAGAGAGTTTGTTTGGTCCCTTTTTTATAATTTCTTTTTATTGATATTCTTATTTTATTCATATATTGTGTTTCAAATTTCCTTCAGTTCATTGTCCCTGATTTTCTTTAGCTCTTTGAGCATATTTAGGACAATAGCTTTAGAGTCTGTCTGGCAAGTCCAGCCTCAGGGATGGTTTCCTATTTTAACAAAAGTACTTGAAATAGAAACAGGGTCTCCCTGTGTTGCCCAGGCTGATCTCTAAGTCCTGGCCTCAGGCAGTCATCTTGGCCTCCCAAAGTGTTGGGATTATAGGCTTGAGCTACCACATCCCACTAGGAATGGTTTTTACTTTATTCCGTGAATGGGCCATGCTTCCCTGTTTTTTTGTGTGTGTGAGTACGCCTTATTTTTTTGAAGACAATTTTTAAATGGCAAAAGTTATTATTATCTGCCATATCTAATGTTTTTCATTTTGTGGAGACCCAAGTTTCCATCTGGTATCATTTTCCTTCTACTTGAAGAATTTCTGCATTTCTTTAGTGCAGGTCTGCTAGAAGAAAGGTCTCTCAGCCTTTGTTTAACTGAAAAAGTTATTATTATTATTATTATCATTATTTTAAATTTAATCAATGATCTGCTGAATTGCTTTTATTTCAAAAAATATCTGTTCAAAATAAAACTCTAGTTTACCAGGTTTTTTCTTTTCTTTTCTTTTTAGAACATTAAAGATATTATTTTATTGTTTTCTGACTTGTATGGTTTCTGACAAGAAGGTAGGCCATTCATCCTTTGGTCTTCTATATGTAATAGGTCTTTATCTGGCTGCTTTAAAGATTTTATCTATCACTGGTTTTCAAGATTTTGGTTCTGATGGGTCTTGTGATTTTGTTTTTACCTTGCTTAAGGATTATCATAGCCTTTAGGGTTCATGGGTTTAGATCTGGAAAATTTTTAGTCTTTTTTTTTTTTTTTTGTGACAGGGTCTCACTCTATTGCCCAGGCTAGAGTGCAGTGGCATAATCTAGACTCACTGCAACCCCTGCCTCCCAGGTAGAAGTTATTCTCCTGCCTCAGCCTCCTGAGTAGCTGAGATTACAGGCACCCACCACCACACCTGGCTAATTTTTATATTTTTAGTAGAGATAGGGTTTCACCATGTTGGCCAGGCTGGTCTGGAACTCCTGACCTCCAGTGATCCATCTGCCTCAGTCTCCCAAAGTGCTGGGATTATAGGTGTGAGTCACCATGCCCTGCCAATTTTTAGTCTCTATTTGTAAATGTTTTTCTGTTCCCCTCTCAATTTTTTTTTTTTCCCTGTGAATCCAGTTACTATTAGAGCACTTGATATCATCCTACTAGCTACTAAAGTGTCATTTCTGGATCTGACTTTTGACTGACTTTTCTCCTATGGGTCACAGTTTTTCTGCTTCTTGGCATGTATAGCACTTTTCATTGTTTGTTTTTGAGACAAAGTCGCACTCTGTCTCCAGGCTGTAGTGCAGTGGTGCGATCTCGGCTCACTGCAACCTCCGCCTCCCAGGTTTAAGCAATTCTCTTGCCTCAGTCTCCCAAGTAGCTGGGATTACAGGCATGTGCTACCATGCCCGGCTAATTTTTGTATTTTTAGTAGAGACAGGGTTTCACCATGTTGGCCACGATGATCTTAATCTCTTGACCTTGTGATACGCCCGTCTCTGCCTCCCAAAATGTTAGGATAACAGATGTGAGCTGCCACACCTGGCTGTTTCTGTTTTTTCAGAGACAGGGTCTCACTCTGTTGCCCAGGCTGGAGTACAGTGGAGCAATCATAGCTCACTGCAGCCTTGAACTCCTAGGTTCTTCAAGCTATCCTCCCACCTGAGCCTTCCAAAGTGCTGGAATTTATAGGCATTGGCCCATGCCAGCGCCTAGCCCATAAGTTTTAGTTGGATTCCAGACATTGTGAGTTTTATGTTTTTAGTGTCTGAATTTTGTTGTTGTTGTTGTTGTTGTTTTAAGGGTGTAGGGCTTTATAGCTCTTCTGTTTTAGCAGTGTAAGGCTTGTTTTTAAGCTTCGTTAGTAGCCTTTTCTGGAAATAGTTTAATCCCACTACTAAGCCATAGCCTTTCTGGGGTCTCTGCTATGCCCTGAGTAATCAAGGAGAAATCTCTATTCTGATTTGCATAAAGCCTTTCAGCCCTGTTTGAGCTCTGGAAACTATTGAGCTTATATACAGCTTTTCAGTTGCCCTTTGCGTGACTCAAGGAGCTTCACCCAGCATGTATGCATCCTTAGTCTTCAGCAGAGATTTAGGGAACCCCAAACAGATTTTCCAGGGTTTTTTTTCCTGCATATTTCTCTCCTTGCTGGAATACTGTCTCACTGTTTTCAGCTACCTCAGTCTCACTGAACTCTCTAGTCTCTCCTTCACTAGTGAGGTTTCTATGGTGTTTGGGACCCTTCTTCTGGTATAGAATGTGTCTCTGGGCAGAGGGCCAAGGAGATAAATCGAGCTCACTTCATTTGTTTCCCTCTCTTGGAGAATCACAGTTCTGCATTGCTATTGTCCAATGTCTGAAACAGTTTGCAGCAGCAGGGGAAGTCCTATCCCTGGTTTTTCCATCATGGCTGGAAGTGGAAGTGATAACTATATTAATATCTAACAAAATAAAAAGGGCAACAAAGAGCATTGTTAAGGAATAATTTGACTCACTTTATAACAATCTGTTCTATTGACAGTCAAGATACAACAGTTTGTATGCTTCTAATGAAGTAGTATTAAAATACATAAAGCAAAATTAAATACGGGGTAAAATGGCTACATTCACTATCAATAAGGAAAACATTAGTGAAGCAATAGAGTTGAACAACATGATGGGTGTGGTGGCTCATGCCTATAATCCCAGTAATTTGGGAGGCTGAGGTAGGGAGATTGCTTGAGAACAGGAGTTCAAGACCAGCCTAGACAACATAGTAAGATCCCACCTCTACAAAAAAAATCTTAAAAATTAGCCATGCCTGGTAGTATGAGCCTGTAGTCCCAGCTACTCAGGAGGCTAAGCCATGAGAATTGTTTTAGCCCTGGAAGTTGAGGCTATGATTGTGCACTGCACTCCAGCCTGGGCAAAATGGAGTAGTGAGACCCTATCTCAAAAAAGAATGAATAAATAAAGAACAACACGATGGCAACTTAATTTAATGGACATGATATACAGAAGGCCATGCACAATAAGTATACAGATTCTTCTCAAGCACCCATGGGACACTTACGTAAATTGAATAAATCAAGGGAAATTAGATATTCAGAACTGAATTACAATACAAACATTAATTTGAAGGAAATTTATAAGCATTAGAAGGGCAATATAGAAGGCCGAACATGGTGGCTTATGCCTGTAATCCCAGTACTTTGGGAGGCCAAGGCGAGCGGATCACTTGAGGTCAGGAGTTCAAAACCAGCCTGGCCAATATGGTGAAACCCCATCTCTACTAAAAATGCAAAAATTAGCCAGTCATGGTGGCGGGCACCTATAGTCCCAGCTATCTGGGAGGCTGAGGCAGGAGAATCACTTGAACCTGGGAGGCAGAGGTTGAAGTGACCAAGATCTGACACTGCACCCCAGCCTGGATGACAGAGCAAGACTCTGTCTCAAAAAAAAGAAATATAGAAGTACAGTGTGAACATTAGTTACTTAGGTATACAACTTAGATTTTTTAAAATGTGGAAAGGAGATAGAAATTGTATAGTAAAGAGACTCAATAAAGCCAAAACTTGGATCTTTCAAAATACTAAAATAAAAATAGTCAAGGCTGGGCACTTTGGCTCATGCCTGTAATTCCAGCACTTTGAGAGGCTGAGGCAGGTGGATCACCTGAGGTCAGGAGTTCGAGACCAGCCTGACCAACATGGAGAAACCTCGTCTCTACTAAAAATACAAAAATTAGCCGGGCATGGTGGCACATGCCTGTAATCCCAGCTACTTGGGAGACTGAGGCAAGATAATTGCTTAAACCTGGGAGGTGGAGGTTACAGTGAGCCAAGATCACACCATTGCACTCCAGCCTGAGCAATAAGAGCAAAAATCCATCTCAAAAAAAAAAAAAAAAGTCAAGTCTCTGGTGAAGTTTCTCAAGAACAGAAGAGGGCACAAATAAGACAATATTAAGGGTAAAGAAAGTACACAGCCAAGGGTAACTAAATTGATTTAAAAGACCATGAACAGTCCAGGCACGGTGGCTCATGCCTATCCGAGCACTTTGAGAGGCCGAGGCGGGTGGGTCATCTGAGGTCAGGAGTTCGAGATCAGCCTGACCCATATAGCAAAACTCCATCTCTACTAAAAATACAAAAACTAGCAGGTCATGATGGCACATACCTGTAATCCCATCCACTTAGGAGGCCGAGACACAATAATTACTTGAGCCTGGGAGGTGGAGATTGCAGTGAGCTAATATCATACCACTACACTCCAGCTTGGGCAACAGAGCAAGACTCCGTCTCTGAATGAATGAATAAGTAAATAAATAAATAAATGTGCTAGCACCTTTGAAACAAGAGTCAGCTTCCTAGAATAGCATAATTTACTAAAACTATAACTCAAACAGGAATGCTGAGGTGGGAAGATCACCTAGGTCCAGGAGTTGGTGGCTTTAGTGATGGTGCCACTGCACTCCAGCCTGGAAGGGAGGCTGAAACTAGATTTGGGCATATAGGGAGATTTACTTGATTACAAGAGTGGCATAGTAGAAAAAGAAAGGCTGTTCAATAAATCAAGCTAGGAAAATTGATTATCCACATAGAAAAACATGAAATTGCCAAGTGCAGTGGCCTATGCCTGTAATCCCAGCACTTTGTGAGGCCAAGAGATCGAGACCATTCTGGCTAACACGGTGAAACCGTCTCTACTAAAAATACAAAACATAGCCAGGCGTGGTGGAACACAGCTGTAGTCTCAGCTACAGTGAAATGAAATCCCTCTCCCATATATATACATAATTAAATTTCAGGTAGAACACTTGCATGTAAAAGGCAAACTAAAAGTTCTAAAAGACATGAGAGGCTATTTTTCTGACTTAGGAGTGTGGAAGGATTTATTAAAACACACATGGAAAACGAGTTTACATTGACATTAAGAACTTCTTACTGAGTTTGAGACCATGGCAAGCCCAGGGAAAAACAGTTCACGGAATTCGAGTTCAAGACCAGCCTGGGCAACATGGTGGAACACTGTCTCCAGAAAAATGCAAAAGTCATCCAGGCCTGTAATCTCAGCACTTGAGGGGACCAAGGCTGGTGGATTACTTTGAGCTCACTTCAAGACCAGTACGGGCAATATGGCAAAACAAAAATTTTTGTTTACTAAAAATACAAAAATCAGCCGGGCAAGGTGGCACATACCTGTAATCCCAGCTACCTAGGAGGCTAAGACAAAAAGAAAAAAAATCCTTGATCAGGAACTTTATAAAGAGATAAAAATATAAAAAAGCGAAAAGCCTCAAACTCCTGTATTTGTAACACAAATAACCAAGTGATTAACAATAACCATAATCTAAAGAACTATAAATCAAGAATAGGACAGATAATTCAGTAGAAAAATATTCAAAATTTGGTCAAGTGCGGTGGCTCATGCCTGTAATCCCAGCACTTTGGGAAGCTGAGTCAGGCGGATCACCTGAGGTTAGGAGTTCAAGATCAGCCTGGTCAACATGGTGAAACCCTATCTCTACTAAAAATATAAAAATTAGGCTGGGCGTGGTGGCTCACACCTGTAATCCAAGCACTTTGGAGGCCAAGGCGGGCGGATCACCTGAAGTCGGGAGTTCAAGACCAGCCTGACCAACATGGTGAAACCCTGTCTTTAAAATAAATAAATAAATAAATAAATAAATAAAAATAAAAATAAAAATAAAAAAAAAATTAGACGGGCATAGTGACACGCACCTGTAGTCCCAGTCCCAGCTACTCGGGAGGCTGAGGCAGGAGAATTGTTTGAACCCTGGAGGCAGAGGTTGCAGTGAGCTGAGATTGTGCCATGACACTCCAGCCTGAGCGACAAAAGTGAAACTCCTGTCTCCCAAAAAAAAAAGGAAAAGAAAAATATTTAAAAGTATAGAAACAAACATTTTTCACAGAAAGGGAAACATGGCTAATAACATGAAATCTAACCTCATTGGTAATGTGGGATATACAAATAAACATCTCTGAAGTACTTTATGACACCCAGTAGATGGTCAAAAGTGATGATTCTAAGTATTGGTCAAGATATATGTAAGTGGCAGCACATTGGAAAACAACTTTGGCATTAGTTGGTCAAGTTAACATTTATTTACCTATAACTGAGCAATTCATGGCTTAGAACATCAGTTCTCAGCTGGGCACGGTTGCTCACACCTATAATCCCAGCACTTTGGGAGGCCGAGGTGGGTGGATCACCTGAGGTCAGGAGTTCGAGACCAACCTGGTCCAGCATGGTGTGACCCCCATCTTTACTGAAAATACAAAAAATTAGCCAGGTGTGGTAGCGTATGCCTGTAATTCCAGCTACTTGGAAGGCTGAGACAAGAGAATCACTTGAACCTCGGAGGTGGAGGTTGCAGTGAGTCGAGATTGTGCCACTGCATGCCAGCCTGGGCAACAGAGCAACACCCTGTCTCAAAAAAAAAAAAAAAAAAAGGTAGGCTGGGCATGGTAATCACATGTAATCATGGCACACCTGTAATCACAGCACTTTGGGAGGCCAAGGTGGGAGGATCACGAGGTCAGGAGAATGATACCGTCCTGGCCATGGTGAAACCCGTCTCTACTAAAATACAAAAAATTAGCCAGGTGTGGTGGCACATACCTGTAATTCCAGCTACTCAGGAGGCTGCAGCAGGGGAATTGGTTGAACCCAGGAGATGGAGGTTGCAGTGAGCCAAGATCACACTACTTCACTCCAGTCTGGGCCACAGAGCAAGACTCTCCGAAAAAAAAGATTCTGAAAGTGTGGTCTGCAGACCCCTAGGATTTCAGATGAAAACCATTGTCCTTGGTGTGTTCCTGTTTTAAAGATTAAATTCTGAAGCAGTGTAATTTAAAGGAGGTTGTCCACAGTTGCACAGCTAACAAATAGAAGGGTCAGGATTTGAACCCAAACAATCTTGCTCTAGAGCCCACACTTTTAACTACTAAGCTTATGCCAATTGCTGTAATACCACCTATTTATCAAGCTCACTGTAGTTAAAGGAGACTGAGGCTATGGAGCAGGTAGAGATGTCAGGTGCTTATTTAGAGCTCCCTGGAGTAGGGGAGGGTGAAGGGTGGGTAGGGGCAGAAATCTAGTGAAAAGGAAATGCTGTCCTTTTAAGAGTTTTTGGCATTCTGTATCTTTTCTTCTAGAGACCATGGCGAGCCCAGGGAAAGACAATTATCGAATGAAGAGCTATAAGAACAATGCTCTAAACCCTGAAGAAATGAGACGAAGAAGAGAGGAAGAGGGCATTCAGCTCCGGAAGCAGAAGCGTGAGCAACAAGTGGGTTAATGGGAGTATTCTCAAACATACTATTCTGGGAAACAATCCAGCCCCTGTGGTTGGCCTCCACTTTGCACCCTGACTTTCTCTGTAGAAGCTTACTGAGTTTGCCACTTACCCAGTTTCCTTTGTTGTAAATAAATGTTTGGAACTTTGAGAAAGGGAAAACTGACTTTATCCCCTTTTCACAAGTTAGACCAACTTAGACATTATTTATTTATGTCTTTACTATAGCATTCTGATTCTAGCTCCTTGTTATGTTTTCTTTTCTTCATGCTGCAGTCATTGTTAGACCTGCCTTTCAAGACCCAGCTCCCACCTGGCCCTTTAGGAGGCTCATCAGCCCTTCTGAGCCACCTTACTTCTGTTTCTTGAGTCTCTTTTTTTTACAAGTATCCCTGTGAATGAGACTATATTAATGCCTCACCATCTGCATTCCCTCCACCAGATTCAGTCATCTGATTATTATTATTTTTTTAAGTCAAGGTCTCACTCTGTCACCCAGGCTGGAGTACATGATCTCAGCTTGATGCAGCCTCACCTCCTGGGCTCAAGTGATTCTTCTACCTCAGCCTCCTGAGTAGCTGGGAGTACAGGCATGCACCACCACACCTGGCTGATTTTTGTGGGGTTATTTTTTTGTACAGACACGGTTTTGCCGTGTTGTCCAGGCTGGTCTTAAACTACTGAGCTCATGTGATCCACCTGCCCTGGCCTCCCAAAGTGCTGGGATTATAGGAATGCACCACCGTGCCTGGCCAACCTAACCTGGTTTTGCCCACTGTTTTGCCCGCCCACCCTCCCTTCCTTCCTGCCTTTTTTTGTTAGGCAGAATCTTGTCCTGTTGCCCAGGCTGAAGTACAGTATCATGATCTTGACCCACTGCTGCCTCTGCCTCCAAGTCCTTGAATATCTCTCCATGTCAGTATTCAGTAGTCTCCTCTGTGTGTGGAATACATTCCAGGACTCCCAGTGGATACCTGAAACTGCATAAACTGAACCTTCCATATACTGTTTTTTTCCCATATTTTTGTCTTTTTACTTGGATTGTTCTTTGTTTTTGGTTCAGAGAATACTCGTAACCACTGTCTCTTTACTTTTCAGCTTTTTAAACGGAGAAATGTGGAGCTGATTAATGAAGAAGCTGCCATGTTCGATAGTCTTCTCATGGACTCCTATGTGAGCTCTACCACTGGGGTAAGTCCCCTGCATGTGCTTCAGGCTGGCCTGGACAGTACCTGCTTCTAATAACAGAAATTGGGCTGTTCACATCATTTACTAGCTTTGCCAGTAACCATGACAAGTTCTTTCCTCTGTGGACCCTTTTGTCAGCTTAAGGAGTCAACAAGGATTCAAGTCTGATAGAAATATCTGAGGAAACATTTAAGGGAAGCCATCAGTTGCCTCAGAAATTAGGAATCACTTTTCAAATGTCCCAACTTGAAGCACCCACAGATTAAACAGACCCCTTCTCCTGAGCCTGTCTATTATGCCTTCCTCTTGTCCTCAATTCTTAGAAAATAGGATGCCAGGTGGTGTTACATACTCACATCTGGCTCTAATGTTGGTTTACAAAGTCCTAAACTTGTTTTATATGTTCTAGGAGAGTGTGATCACAAGAGAGATGGTGGAGATGCTCTTTTCTGATGATTCTGACCTGCAGCTAGCAACCACACAGAAATTCCGGAAACTGCTCTCTAAAGGTAAAAAGCCTGGCCTTTCTCGGGCCCTATATGATTTAGCCTCTTGTTTCTCTTCACTGATGCCATCAATTACACGTGCCTTCACTCATTCTACTCTAGCCCTACTGACCTTGGTGTTCCTTGTACAAGGCGGGCACATTCTTACCTTCACACTGGATATTCCCTCTGCCTGATGTCCTGTATTCCCAGATATCTGTCTAGCAACTCCCTTACTCTTATGATCAAATCCTACCTTCACCATTTTTATCTCTTTACCTTGCCCTACATAGTCTCCTCCCCTCCCCTCATATTTATCTTCTAACATAATAAAATGACTCTTCCCACTAAGATATAAGCTCTCTGAGGGCAGAGACTTTCAGTTTAGTTCCCTCCTGTATCCTCAGTACCTAGGACTGTGTGCCACACAATAGATACTCAATAAAAATCTAATGTATGATAGGAAAAATACCTCTTGTTTCAGTGTATCAAACAGTCTTCCCAAGAAGAGAATACTCGTCTTTCTCAAAAGAGAAATGGGTAGACCAGGGTTGTTCATCCCTTAGGCATTCCTCTCTCCCACACCTTTCTTTGCTTACATTTAGTAAGCCGAAGATGAGCATACTTAAATTAGGATTGGCTTTACTTTTTAACATTCCAACTGTATTATGCAGTTCAAAGATGAGCAGAAATTGTTAAAAACCACCTTACCAGAAAGGAGTTTGGGAATGTTTGTAAGGGTGGTCAGAAGTATCTAAGAAGGATTGCAAGCTGACCTCCACGAAGGGATCAGCAAAAGCTTCTGCCTTTTCATTTTCCCTTCTCCCTTATCCAGAGCCTAGTCCTCCAATAGATGAAGTTATCAACACTCCAAGAGTGGTGGATCGGTTTGTGGAGTTTCTGAAGAGGAACGAGAATTGTACATTACAGGTGAGGCCTGAAGGGAAGGGGTTCATTTTGTCTTGTTTTGTTTTTTAATCTTGGGGGCATACATAGTAGGTGTATATATTTATGGGGAGCGTGAGATGTTTTGACATAGGCATTCAATTTGAAATAAACAAATCATGGAGAATAGGTATCCATTTCCTCAAGCGTTTATCCTTTAAGTTACAAACAATCCAGTTATATACTTTATTTTATATTATACAGTTATTATTGACTATAGTCACCTTATTGTATTATCAAATAGTAGATCTTATTAATTTTTCTGTACTCATTAATTATCCCCACCGCACCCCTAACCTCCCACTACTGGGAAGGGGTTATTAGTTGAAAGCCCTCCTTGCAAGAAATTGAAATGGGATATTTGTATTGACATATCTCTCAGGAAGTACACAAGTAATATTAGGAAACATTCAGGAGAAACCATCAGTTCCCTCACATCCAAAATCTCTTCCTTATGACAATTTCAAGGGAAAGACACCAGACTATGATAGACTGATCATTCAGTTATAAATCAGAGGGTATAGTCCACTACCTGTGTGACCTGAGGCAAATCGTTTAGCTTCTCTGAGTCTCTTTGTTTCAGAGATGGGTGATGGGTCAATCCATTGGAACTTGCCAGAAACTCAGCTGAAAGGGACTCTTAAGAGACCCATTTCATTCTAATCCTCATTTCAGAAATGAAGAAAGTGAAACTCAAGAAATAAAAAAGCGTGTGGGCAAAGGATGCATGGGTGCTGTGGTAGTGCAAGACTCAACCTGGGACCATGGAAGCCCAGTGTCTTATTCCCATTTATATCACGTCACTGCATCTTCCCACTGTCTAAAGAGGGAAGGGGAAAGGCTTATTGTGCTCGAGCACGTGTGTGTGTTAAATTCATGGACAAGAGGCTTGCTTGTGTTTTGTGGGGTTGTTTTTGTTTGGGTTTTTTAAATTCATGGGCAGGAGGCTGACTGTTCTGAGCCAGCTGATAGGCATGGCTGCTCAGTCTGAAATGACCTTTCAATCACTGCTTAATCTCACTTTCAGTTTGAAGCTGCCTGGGCTCTAACGAATATTGCCTCTGGAACCTCTCAGCAGACCAAAATTGTCATTGAAGCAGGGGCTGTCCCCATTTTTATAGAGCTGCTTAATTCAGACTTTGAAGATGTTCAGGAACAGGTAATGCTTAGATTTGGTATAATTCTTCATAGTACCTGTGGCGTAATAATGTATTTGGTCTTTATCCTGATTGTTGGCACAGTGTTAAAACTCCTAGAATTTCCTGAGTGATAGGAATATCAAGTACAGATGGCCTCTGGGACTTGCAACTGGTGTCTCAAGGCAGGGCAGTCTTGTGGGACTGACCTGTGGGCTCTTCACCTGTGGGGTCTGCACAAACCCCAGGTGTTAGTGTCAGAATTGAATTAAATTGTTGGACACATGGTTGGTGTCAGAGAATGGGTTGTTGATGTGGAAAAAACTCCATACATTTGTTGTCAGAAGTGCCAATGGAAAAAAGACAACACAGTACCCACATCTCAGTACCCACACATCATGGAGATAAAGATACAACTTCGTTTCTCCTATTGAATTCTTGCTAGTTGGATAGAAGTAAAGAGTGGTAGTGGGCTCTTTCCTCCATTACTACATATAGAGTTGGTCCAAAACAGCTACAGGAATGCAACTTTCTGATTACTTTCTTCTTTTCTGGGCGATGTTGGTTTGGCTTCTCTAGCTACAGTACAGATGGCAGCCTGTCTTTCCCTGCTGAACCGGGAACTCCCAGGATATAGGTCCTTGTAGAGCAAGTGCTCAGTAAGGATTTCAACAGGGAGGTTACCTGAGCTTGTATAGTGTATTTGGGACCTTGACATCATCCTCATCCTGGTGTGTATTCACTTTGGTGTTGTGGCTATAACATACTTGTAGAAGTACCAGGCTTTGTAGGTGACAGTTTCATTATTCCCTTTTCAGGCAGTCTGGGCACTGGGAAACATAGCTGGAGATAGCTCTGTTTGCCGAGATTACGTCTTGAACTGTTCCATCCTTAATCCTTTGTTAACGTGAGTAATTATAATCTTCTGCACCTGGATGTGTATAGGGTGGTCACGTGGCAGGTTATTTGAGGGCAGCATACTTGATCCCTTAAGATGATAGGTAAGTGCAAAAACTATAAAAATGCATTCTGATGGCCAAAGTTAAAGATGGATATCTTTGGAGATTGAGAAGGTTGTGGCCGGGCATGGTGGCTTATGCCTGTAATCCCAGCACTTTAGTAGGCCAGAGCAGGTGAATCTCTTGAGTCCAGGAGTTCAGAAGCAGCCCGGGCAACATGGTGAAACCCCAGCTCAACAAAAAATACAAAAATTAGCTAAGTGTGGTGGCATGCACCTGTGGTCCCAGCTACTTGGGAGACTGAGGCAGGGAGGATCACCTGAGCCCCAGGGAGCTATGATCACACCACTGCACTTCAGCCTGGGCAACAGTGTGAAAAAAAAAAAAAAGATTGTGCCACCAGTCTGCCAAGAAGGATCTGGTTCCTTACTTCGTGGCACTGTAGAACCTCATGTTAGTCATATCCTCCTCATTGTTGAGCCAGGAGAGAGAGGCAGGACTAGCCAATCTGGACAAATCCAACCTTCTCTACAAAATGCATTGATTTGCTATGGGGTTATGCATACATACATTGGACAGTTCTGTTGTAAATTATAGATCAAAGACCCCATGAAGTGTCATTGTATCCCTCTTTTCATCCTTCCCTCCATGCCCTCAGGGTAAGCTACATCTAAACCAAAACAAATGAATGAACTGTTCTTCAGAGGTCAGAGTCTCATAGCCTACCACTATCACTTTCTTGAATCCTTCACAGAAAATCATTCCATACTGTGTGGCTAAAGCTCTCACAGTAGACCTATAGCTTTTGTTTCTTAGACTTTTAGTTTTTATTTCCAGGGAATACCATTCGTTGTCCTGGACTTGTGGCCAGGGTTACGGGCACGATATATCCTACCTTAGCTTTACAGGCTTACTCAAGATCTAGCCCTGTTTTGTCCCTATTATCTATTGTATTAACTAGCCACAGCTGGTCCTGCAAGGAATACTCTGTACAGAGATTGGCCTTCTAATCTATACCAGCTCTATTAATTTAGGTCTGTGAGTAGGAAGAAACAGGCTGCTAGAGTCCGAGAGGTCTGATTGGAGGCCCTGGGGTTCATTGGCAACAGCCCTATGCCAAGGCCTCAGTACTCAGAATCTGACTGCTGTTTCCTTCAGACTCCTTACCAAGTCCACACGACTGACGATGACACGGAATGCAGTCTGGGCCCTGTCAAATCTCTGCCGAGGGAAGAACCCACCCCCAGAGTTTGCAAAGGTGAGAGAACTACTTAATAGACTCTGAATAACATCAGGTTTCTTCATATGGTATTTTTAAGTCTACCTTTTCACTTTACTATCCAGGCACACAAGATCTTCTGCTTCACTGAAAATTGTCAATGAAGCAGATGATCTTGTGTGCCTGGATAGTAAAGTGAAAAGGTAGACTTAATGTTGAATGTAGTAGTGATCCCTAGGGTCTGTAATTACTTGTGTGTGGGGAATGGTGGGGTAGCAATGTTAGTGTTCATGATAGAGCTGATGTAGTCTTGTCTCCCTATGAGTCTTTCTCACTGTTTCCCACAGGTCTCTCCTTGTTTGCCTGTACTGTCTCGCCTACTCTTCAGCAGCGACTCAGACTTGCTGGCAGATGCTTGCTGGGCTCTTTCTTATCTGTCTGATGGCCCCAATGAGAAGATCCAGGCAGTCATAGACTCTGGAGTCT
>CAUYQU010053385.1:0-105787 GCA_963574635.1 Cheracebus regulus
CGACCTGTGGGGCTCCTCCACTGGGAATGTCCTGGTCCGTGGGCAGCAAAAATTTATCGGTAAGTGTGGTGTCCACTGGCTCTCTGCGCTTTTACTGGGAGCTGCAATCCTGAGCTGCTAGTGATCGGCCATCTTGGATCTCTCTTCCCTGTTTTCATTCTTAATAATAGCACTAAAATCTTTGATTGTTTTTGGCACAAAATAATTCACACAATCCTGTTTAAGAATATATATGTGGTGTGTGTGTGTGTGTGTGCAGTGGGGGCGGGTATTGACCCAGCAACTAATGTTTTGGGGTAATTATCACTTGGAGTCATTTCATAAATCAACTGTGATATTTTCCAAGATCATTTTAAATGGTTATTAGGAACTATTTTTAGTATTTTTGTATGCAAGAAGCTCTTACTGATCTCCCATTTATTTTTGCACAAACAAGAAACAGAAGGAAGCCTAGCCTTACCTCCAAATTCTGGAGTAGGTTTTGTACTAAGCTCCAGGACCAGAGAAGAGTATCCAGCTGAATATTGATTAAGTGGTAAAATTGAAGGAAACATATTTGTCTTCTAATATTCTGTAATTCTCAAAATGAACAAGCAAAAGGCATGGTAGTAGAGTAAAAAACAAACTAAAAATTCTTAAGTAAGAATATTTTGTCTTTCTTTGTAGGAACAGTTTCTTTTCCATTTCAATTGACACAAATATAAAATGCTTTTCTTTAACTGAGTATCTGCATTGATTTTGCTTTATGATCCATGCTTCTTCTCTGTGACTTAATTCCCCTAAGATCACAAATAAGTCAAAATCCGTCCATTCTCTAGAGTAGTTTCAATTTTCATGATGGATCACACAGTTTTGACCAGAATACTAACAGTAATTCTCTTCTTTGTGTCTTTTGAAAAGTAATTGTATTAGCTCTATAAGAAACAACCCTCATTAATCCACATTGTTCTTTTCAAAACTTGAGGCTTAAGATTTTATGTTAGATGTTGACTGATCATGCATTTCAAATACCCTCTTATTTTACTGAGAAGGTTCAGAGGATGTTACCTATAAATGAATTCCACACCTTGGAAAACAATGTGGTTAAAAAGATAGCATAGATGCCTGGGTGAGACCTGAATTAACTATGCATTTTGAGAGTGCTAAAGGTTTACATTTCAGCACATCTAATTAACCTTGTAGGTATTACATTCCAGTCGATTCAGGGAAACTCATATACATGCATGAAAAAATCATTGCCACCACGAAAGGGTGAGCATTTCCCACTTTTACCCTACAGGCAGTTTCCTTTTTCTAGACTTAAATACTCATCAAGCTGCATATTAGAATTCGCTTGAAACTTTTCCAATACGTATTTCTTTTCTTTCATGTCTTCTGACTTTCAACTCCTAGTGAAAATGAAAAATGGAGACTGTGAAGAAACTGAAAGAAAACTTCTGACCATATTTTCAACCACAAACATCAGGAAAACAGTATTCGAACTTCATGAAACTTTGTGCTCATCAAATTTACTCCCTTACAGACTTATCCCTCTATTTCTAAGTCTAGGAAACAATATTTAACGTTCATTTTAATAAGCAAAGTTTTTAAGTTAAAAGCTTTACTCAATACTTTATCTGTCAACATCGAGTAAAAATAATATTACATACCTATAGCAATAAACTGTGCTCTTTAAACATGAACAGTTTATACCTGTTCATAAACTGGTGCTCTTAAAGTGATTTCTGGAAATGTAAATAATCATTTGGAGATTTTTTTCCATGTACAATGAGTTACTTTTAAAGTCAACTTGGAATTCAAAGTCAGACTTAACAATATGATACTCATGCTTTACTGTATAATGAATTCCAGGCTTCAAAGAAACAATCATTTTCTAAAACTATGTGTAAGATTGTTGAGTTCAGTGTGAAAATTCTAAGAAAATCCATTTTACATACAAATTAATTTCATCAAATTAAATTCATCAAATTTCATCACTTAATTTCATCAAACAAAAATAGTGGATCAAAAAGTCACACTAATGCCTTTGGCACTTCTAAGTGATCAAATAACAACTGCTTGGCTAATTTGGTAGGTTATGCAAAACTTGTAATTCAGATGGTCAAGAAACTTAATAACAAAATGAACATCTGTAGCCTTTCTCTACACAGACTAGGCAGAAGATGAGACAGTTTTTCCACGAAGAAAATGCAGAATTCTGCACATACATTCAATGTATTAGTCTATTCTCATGTTGATATAAAGATGTTACCTGAGACTGGATAATTTATAAACAAAAGAGGTTTAATTGACTTGCAATTCTGCATGGCTGGGGAGCCCTCAGGAAAATTACCATAATGGTGGAAGGCTAAGGGGAAGAAGGGTACTTCTTACATGGCAGCAAAAGAGAGAGAGAACAAAGAGTGGAACTGCCAAACACTTCTAAAACCATCTGCTCTCATAGGAACTCCCTCACTATCATGAGAAGAGCATGGGGGAAACCACCCCCATGATCTAATCACCTTCCAGTAGGTCACTCTCCTGACACAGGGTGATTACAATTCAAGATGAGATTTGGGTGGGGACACAGAGCCAAACCATATTACTCAAGTATGGGAGAACACTTATTCAAGAACGACTTTGTTGTTCTTAATGTTTATTTTATTGGAGTTTTGGTATTACTATCTTGTTTTCCTTTTGTTTGTAATTCTGTTTTGATTTTTCTGTCAGTAGGAGCTATTAACATTTTTGATTACCTACATTTTAGTACCAAAGGTAACATCACTTTGTAAATGCTTTTTCTCCAACTGTCACTTAAAGATATCTAGGATTAAATATATGAGGCTCATATTACTCAGAAACAGTGAACCCAACAAATACTTTCAAACAGAAATAGAAAAATGGGAAAAAAATAAGATGCAACAATCTATGTAAAGCTAAAAGCAAGATGGAATTCTTCTCCAATCAAAATACAGAAATATATTTTAATCTCTTCAAATTTTAGGCAGAAAAAAAACATTTCCTTAGTGGGAAACTATGTCTTCTTAATCTCCTTGGAAACTGTGTTTTCCTCCTTCTCTAGCTATTTTTCTAAGATAGATCTAGTGTGCACCTCAGAGAAGTAAATGCTGTATTCTGCAGATACCATATAACACATACAGCAATTTGTATGATAATTTTTTCTTGATTGCAATTTACTCTTTAAAAATGCAAATTGTATAACTACTGCCAAAAAATGTTCTCCATGTGTAATAACAAAAAAATATGCCTAAAACTGCTATAAATTTTTGTGGAATAATGGACATACACATGAAAAAAAGGAGTACACTATATTGGATGAAACCATTATGGAAGAAAAATACACTAGGTTCAAAATTCTTGACATTAGAAAGTTCTAGGTTGTTGCTGATTACTCACCCCAACTATTCCAAAAACTAGCATAGCAGGTTTGGTGTGTTTTTTTTTTTTTAATTTATTTATTATGTTCTTCTGACAAATTACCCAAATTTTATTAATTAGAATGAAATGATGTTAGTAAATTTAAACTTAAGCATTCAAGCCTGCACTACCTGACCTCGAGCTATAAGCATCAGAAAAACCAGATCTATGGTCACAACCAATTGTACAAACAGTTGAAAGGGTGGTTCCTCAGTCAATACTGAATATGTGTACCCACTCTATATACTCTCCACATATTTTTCTTGACAATTTCTTGTGACTAGGTAGAAGTAGACCAGTTAATTCCCCTTTGTGGTCATAAGCACCGAAGTTAGTAGTGCAAGAGCTAGGCTTTCCTGAGCATCTGCTGAGCAGAAATGGCCAAACTCTATGTTCAGTGCATTATAAAGCTTTGTATTATCAGATCCTTTATAATTCCTAATTGGAAAGTATGAATAGCATCCAGTTTACAGAAAAGATCTGTATCACAAAGCATGTGATTAAGAGATATGTCACAAACTCCACATTTAACCATACATCTCTTATCCAGAATCCTGCACTCATACTGTTATCACTAATATCTAGTTCCTCCCCTGGCAGACTACTAGCTCCAGCAACCACTTGCTTTGCTGAGCACATGGGCAAAGTAATTAATTGGTGTTTGCCTTAGTCACTCTCATCTGATAAATGAAAAAGCTAATGCACTCACTTGCCTAATTCATGGAGGAGCTGTGAAAAATTATATGTGAGCATTAAAAAATGATGTATTATATAAATGTAAACTATAGACATTTTCCTAAATGATATAGATTTTCTCACTTGTATATTTTTATTTATAATTTTTCTGGATACATAGGAGGTATATATGTTTATAAGGTATGTGAGATATTTTGATACAGGCATCCAATATTGCATTATGGTAAGTGGAGTATCCATCATCTCAAGCATTTATCCTTTGTGTTACAAACAATGCAATATACTCTTTTAGTTATTTCTAAATGTACAATAAGTTTTTGTTAAAGTAGTTACCTGTTGGGCTATCAAATACTAGCTCTTTTTTTTCTACCTAGCTATATTTTTGTACATATTTACCATCTCCACATCCTTCCCCACCCCACTACTCTTCCCAGCTTCTTGTAGCAATCCTTCTACTCTCTATGTCCATGAGTTTGAATTTTTTTAATTTTTAAATCTCACAAACATGTGAGAACATATGACATTTATCTTTTGTGCCTGGCTTATTTCACTTAACATACCGACCTCCAGTTCCATCTATGTTGTTACAAATAAAAGAATCTTATTCTTTTTATGGCTGAATTGTACTCCATTGTCTATATGTACTATATTTTCTTTATTTCTCTGTTGAGGGATACCTTGTTTCCAAATTCTGGCTATTGTGAACAGTGCTTCAGTAAACATGGTAGTGCAGATATTTCTTCAATATGCTGATTTCCTTTCTTTGGGGTATATACCCAACAGTGGGATTGCTGGATCACATGGTAGCTCTATTTTTAGTTTTTTGAGGAAACTCCAAACTGCTTTCCATAGTGGGTGTACTGATTTACATTTCCACCAACAGTGTATGAGGATTCCCTTTTCTTCACATCCTTGCCAGAATTTGTTATTGCCTGTTTTTTGAATAAAAGCCATTTGATCTGAGGTAAGAAGATATCTCATTGTAGCTTTGATTTGCATTTTTCTGATAATCAGTGATGTTGAATGTCTTTTCATATGCCCGTTTACCATTTGTATGTATTTTGATAAATGTCTATTCAGATGTTTTGCCCATCTTGTAAGTCAAGTGGATTATTAGATTTCCTTTTCCTATTGGATTGTTTGAGCTTCTTATATATTCTGATTATTTATCCCTTATCAGATAGATAGTTCGTAAATATTTTCTCCCATTCTGTGGATTGTCTCTGTTGATTATAATCTTTGCTGTGTAGAAGATTTTTAACTTGATGTGATCTCATTTGTCCATTTTTGCTTTAGTTGCCAGGGCTATGGAACAGTACTCAAGAAATATTTGCCCAGACCAATGTCCTGAAGATTTTCTCCAATGTTTCATGGCTCGATGTCTTAGATTTAAGTGTTTAATCTATTTTTATTTAATTCTCATATAGGGTGAGAGATAGGGGTCTAGTTTCATGCTTCTGCATATGAATTTCCAGTTTTCTTAGCAACATTTATTGAAGGAACTGCTCTATCCCCAATATATATTCTTGCCACCTTTGTCAAAAAATGAATTCACTGTAGATGTATAAATTTGTTTCTGGGTTCTTTATTCTGTTCCATTGATCTCTGTGTCTGTTTTTATGCCAGAACTATGCAGTTTTGGTTACTATAGCTCTGTGGTATGATTTGAAGTCAGGTAATGTGATTCCTATAAATTTTTTTGTTGTTTTGCTCAGGATAGTTTTGGCTATTCTTGGTGTTTTGTGGTTCCATATAAATTTTAAGACTTTTAGAAAAATTTCTGTAAAGAATTTTATTTGTATTTTGATACAGATTGCATTGAATCTGTAGATTACTTCGGGTAGTATGAACATTTTAAACATATTAATTCTTTCAATTCATGAACATGAATTTTTTTTATTTTTCATGTTCTCTTTTTCATGTTTTGTGCAGCAATGTTTACTAGTTTTCATTGTAGAGATCTTTCACTTCTTTGGTTAAGTTTTTATCAAGATATTTAATTGCATTTGCAGCTATAATAAATGGCTTGATTTTATTTCCTTTTCAGAGTATTTACTGTTGACATAGAAATTACTACTGATTTTTGTACATTGATTTTGTATTCTGCAACTTTACTGAATTTGTTTAGAGTTTTAATAGGTTTTTTGCATAATCTTTAGATTTTTTCAAGTATAAGATCATGTCATCTGCAGATAAAGATAATTTGATTTCTTCCTTTCCAAGTTGGATGTCCTTTATTTATTTCTCTTGTCTGACTGCCCTGGCTAGGTATTTCAATACTATGTTGGATATCAGGATGAAAGTGGGCATCCTTGTTATGTTCCAGATCTTAAAGGAAATGCTTTCAGTCTTTCCCTGTTCGGTATGATATCAGTTGTGACTCTGTTCACTTGTATTACTTTTGATGCATAAGTTTAAAGCATTAAATATGGTGTATACTGAAAATATTGTCTTTGAGATCAAACATAGATAGTTAGATTCTGAATCTATCATTTGATACCTGAAATGGTTTAGCTGTGTCCCCACAAAAATTTCACATTGAATTCCCTTGTGTTGTGGGAGGGATCTAGTAGGAGGTAACTGAATTATAGGGGCAGGTCTTTACTGTGCTATTCTTGTGACAGTGAATAAATATCACAAGATCTAATGATTATATAAGGGAAAATTTCCCTGCACAAGCTCTCTTCTCTTGTCTGCCACTACGTGAGATGTGTTTCACCTTCTGCCATAATTGCAAGGCATCCTAAGCCACATGTAAGTTCATCAAAACTTTTTTTTTCTTCTCAGTCTCAGGTTTGTTTTTATCAGTAGTATGAAAAATGACTAATATAGCAAATTGGTACCAGGAGTGGGGTGTTACTGAAAAGATACTCAAAAATGTAGAGGCGACTTTGGAACTAGATAACAGGCAGGGGATGAAGCAGTCTGGAGGTCTCAGAAAAAGACAGGAAAATGTGGGCAAGTTTGGAACTTCCTAGAGACTTGTTGAGTGGCCTTGACAAAAATGCTGATAGTGACATGAACAATAAGATCAGGCTGAGGTCATCTCATATAGAGATGAGGAACTTGTTGAGAACTGGAGCAAAGGTGACTCTTGCTGTGTTTTAGCAAAGAGACTGGTAGGATTTTGCCCCATCCTAGAGATTTGTGGTACTTTGAACTTGAGAGAGATTATTTAGGGTATCTAGTTGAAGAAATTTCTAAGGAGTATAGCATTCAAAGGGTTACGGGTGCTGTTAAAAGTATTCAGTTTTATAAGGGAAGCAGAGCATAAAAGTTCAGAAAATTTACAGCCTGATAATGTGATAGAAAAGAAAATTTTATTTTCTGAGGAGAAATTTAAGCTGGCTGCAGAAATTTGCATAAGTAATGAGGAGCCAAATGTTAATCACCAAGAAAATAGGGAAAATGTCTCCAGGACATGTTTATGTTGTCTGTACAATTACATTTTAAAACATAACTTACTTGATGTCAATTTCATATGAAAGACCAAGGAATTAAAGGCTCCCACAATCCACTGTGTGTTTCTAGACCACCTATGCTGAACTTGTGAAGTAGCTTGGGAGAAACCAGTTCTGTGACATGTTGATGGCCACTAGTTGTAGCCTGTAGGTGATAGAGTCTGAGAGTCTGAGAAAATAGCGGGAAATTAAAAAGACAGTACTTTGGAAAGAGATGTACTGTGGGTGCCTACCCTCCTTTGTGGCAGAGTGGTGGGCAATATCAATCCTATTTCATATCTAATAAGAGCTTCAAAGAAACTATACAAATAGCTATATATATTGTCTACAGTTGTTGGTGCAGATATCTAAGGAAAATGAGGGCCTAAATCTTCCTTTATGACCCACACATTTGGAGTGAGAGGGTGTAAGAGTGCTTTCTATGGACCAGATGTGGATCATTTGTGCAAGAATCAGCCTAAGCATGTCTTGGATTCTGTCCAAGAAGGTTATCTGTGGGTAAAGAAAAACTCATAAAACAACTGCAGCCATCTTCCTCCTGCTCTAAGGATAAAGCCAACCAACAGAGAAAAGTAGAACCAATAGAATGACCAAAGAGTAGAGCTGAAACATAGCACACCGATTCCACAGTCTGCCCATTGGTCTTCTGGTTATGTAAGATAATATTATTACTTAAGCCAATTTTTGTTAGGGTTTTTATTTTTTGTAGCCAAAAGCATCAGAATCACTACATTATCTAATCTGTGGGGTTGGTGGGATATTTAGTGGAAATATATGAAATGTGACTAGCAAAATACCTTTGAACATAGTTGTCAGCCAATAGACAAATACTAGGTGTTTTCTTACTGAAGTTTTTGTTAGCTAAGCAGCAGTCATATTTTTCAAAATGCCCTTCCCTGTGTGACTTTGGATTAGATATGGCCACAAGAGAAGTTTGTGTGAGATTTGGAAGTTAGAAGTGAAAGTCAGCCCTCTAGCTGGTCTGAATTGACAACTCTGACCCAAAAACTCATGTTGTTGGCATGGGGCAGTGTCCTGACTTCTAGCTCCTCCAACTTGCACTGGATCTTCTAAAATTGAGTTGAGTTTTTGCCTAAGCTCCTGTGTTGATCCATGGTAAAAGACACTAGCTACCCTGAAGTTTACCTGTATCAACAGGTTTGAGAGAGAGACAGATACAGGTTTCAATTTTTTTAAATGTTTCATCAGCAAAGATGTCAGTTTTCCGTTCTTCTAGCCCACTTCAGTACCTCTTTCCTTTGCAGATTCTGACCTGGCTAGTCTATATCAACTTCAGCCCAGCAGTAGATAGAAGGGCAACAAGCACACATAGACCTCCTCAACAGCTCCCATGATTATGTAAGCTCTAATTGCTGTAACAAATTTCTTATTCAGTATAACTCATAGGGCTCTGCTTCTGATTGAACCCTGAATGATGACATTTGCTGGCACTAGCCTGGGAAAAGACAGAGTGCAACCTCTATCTCAAATAATGTCTTCAAATGTATGTTCAGCTGAAAATCTCTTCCTTCTCTGAAAACTTATAGTTTCATATAACATTTAATATAATGTTCATTACGTACTGTTGCATACTATTTTATTTTCTATAATATATTTTGATTGATTTTCATTCTGTTCATTTCTTCTCTCCCTCTTTTTTATCAAAACTGTTAATAAGAATATAGCTAGTATTTATTTACTGGCTGCTAACTGTGTTCAAAGATATTTTGCTAATGGCTTTTATACATTTTAATAATTCTCCCACAAACTCTATAGATTAGATAATGTGCTAATTGTGATATGACAAAATATTTAGACTTCCCTTTAAAAAAATGATCAGTTGGGCTGGCAATCACACATGACAGCAGTTGACTAGAGCTGTGTAGTAGCAGCCCCCTTAGGTGGTTTTCTGCTCTTCTACTTACCCCGGCCCCATTATTTTTTGTCAACATCCATCAACAAAGCCATGTTGGTTATCATTTGCCATCACTATGGACTGAATATTTATATAATCCTACAACCCATATGCTGAATTCTTAATCTCCAAAGTAACGGTATTTAAAGGTAGAGCCTGTGGGAAATAATTAGGTTTAGACTAGGTCATGAAGGTAGAGCCCCCATGATGAAACTCTCTCTCATGAAGACATATCAAGAAGGTGGCCATCTACAAGCCAGGAAGAGCACCTTAACCAGAACTTGACCATACTGTCATTGTGATCTTGGACTTCCCAGCCTCCAGAATTGTGACAAATAAATTTCTATTATTTACTCTACTCATTTTTGAGTATTTGTAATAGCATCTCAAGCTAAGACAAGCATCAAACTTATATCTTTTACCCATTAATCCTGGATTCTGAAGGTTTTTGCATTTGGGACCCCATATTCCAAAAGCTGTTTTGTATTGAGTGTCTGTGATGGGTTTGTGGTTGACAGGAAAAGTGATAGATGTTTCAGAAAGATTGTTAAAGCAAATATTCAAAACTCATGAGTAGTCTTACACTTGGTGAAGTTTGAAGTGCAATGGAGAGTTTGGCCAGATGTAGTAATTAGAAAGGATTTGGGGGCCAGATGTCAAACTGACCTCAAATGCCAGTTTTATTTAATAGACATCAGGAAACAATTGAAACATTTTAAGGTGAGAGAAATGACCAGAACTATGGTATAGGAAAATCAATCTAGAAGTTGTATAATAGTGAATTAGGTGGGAGCAGAGACAGAAATGGGACATACTTATGATGTGGCAACTTTTCAACTTTCTTACTAGTTTTTGGAGGAAGACTTATCTGTTTATTATTATGGCCCTTGGACCATTGTGTTTGTTTTGCTTAAAAATGTCACAGAACTTGAAGCTGAAGATGAATTTATCACTGAGGTTGATAGATAAAACTCCAAGTTTTCCTTTGTTTAAGGGAAACATATTCAAACTGGTGTTTAAGTTTACAAACTCTCCAGGCAGTGTGGCTGCCAAGACTGTTCTGAAAATCTTGCAAGCACTATTCTGTGGCATTTTAGCACTGCTGATTTCAATACTGGCTGAAAACTATAAAAGTAGTATTTCATTCATTCTACTGTGTAAGAGGCCCTTAGAGCTTCATATTTGAAAGAGAGCACCTATAGAGATAGTATCACATTTATATGCCCAGTAAGGGACCAGACTGACACACAGTAAAAATTATCACTTGGAGGATACCAAAGAAATCATAACATTATACTTTTACCAAAGAATTATGAGATCTTAGCTATCCTAGAAATAACTGATTAAAAAGAAAAAGCACTTAAATTATTGGACTAGGAAGACACTTTAATTGCTTCCTGAGCAAACCTGTGCTTACTCTATATAATAAATGGAGTTAGTTGCTGTCTTTCCCCTGTCCCCAGGTTACAGAGAACCAAAGGGATAATTATCCATTGGTTACATTTCAGGTAACAGAACAAGAATCAGAGAACTAAAAAGCAACACTGGTGACCATCTATCATCAAAATGCCAAATGAATTCAAAATACTCAACTGCTTAAAATAGAAATAAGTAAATTTAAAAAGTTGAATCACATTAAATATTACTGAAGTCTTATGTTCTTTTGGGTAGGAAAGCTTGAGTGTCGATTGAGTAAAGCCACCCATCTGTCTTCTAATCTAGTATAGAAATCATGTCATCCTTCACTGCACATGTATCTGGTTTGATTCCATTTAGAGAACTTTAGTGTTAAGTAACGAAACTACAGTTAAAAGGTTAATATATGCAATTACATCTAGAACCACTTCGGTGTTTAAAATTAAGGATGGGATCATGTTAAAATAGGCTGTCTTCCTAGAGGCCCTCTAGACTGGAGTCTCTGTTTTCATCTTTGGCATTTTCAAGGCCCTGTTCCATTTTGGAGAATAATACCTGCTAGACATAATCTCCCTAAAGAAAGAAAGAAAAAAAAAAAACTCAGACAGAGGTCTTATCCTATAACCAAATGCCAATTTTCTATTTTTTACTTTTGCATGAGCTAACCTATCAATGCAAAATTATATTTTGCAGCTTCCATCCTAAGTGTATTTGCATTTTTCTATACTTCTGTCTTAGTCCACCTTTTGTTGCTATAATGGAATACCACAGACTAGATAATTTATAATGAAAAGCAGTGTATTTGGTCATAATTCTGAAGACTGAGAAGTCTGAGAGTATTGTGCTAGCATCTGGCAAAGGTAGTCCCATCGTGGCATCTGGCAAAGGTAGTCCCATGGTGGATATTCAGAAAGGCAAGAAAGAAAGTGCAAGAGAGAGCTAGCTCTTATAAGAAAGTCACTCCTGTGATAACTACTCCACTTTCATGATAACAGCATTAATCTATTCAAACGGTTGGAATCCTTGAACTTTATCCACCTTCCAAAGGTCCCACCTCACAACAGTGTTACACTGGGGACCAAGTGTCAACAAATGCACTTTTGGAAACCATAGCACATCCAAACCATAGCACATCCCATCAGGTTTGAACCACAAACACTGGCCAATCAGTAGTTCATAATTACAGTATATTAGTCAGCTCAGGCTGCCATAACATAATGCCATAAGCTTCATGATTTACATAACAGATATTTATTTTCTCACAGTTCTGCAGTCTGTAAAATTCAAGATCAAGTTGCCAGCTGGTTTGGTTTCTGGTGAAGTTCCTCTTCCTGGCTCAAAGCCAGTTGCCTTTTCTCTGTTTCTTCATATGTTAGAGGAAGCTCTGATTTCTTTTCCTCTTCTCAGAAGGACACCAAACCTACTGGATTAGGGAGCCACACTTAAGACATCATTTAACTTTACCTTTAAAAGCCCTGTTTCCAAATATAGTCACATTGTAGGTTAGAGCTTCAACAAATGAATTTTGGGTGAACACAATTTAGTTCTAAACATAGCATACAAAAAACTAGTTAAAATCTAAGCCTCAATGTCCTCATATCAAACATCAAGAAAATGCCATCTTCTTCAAATGATTGTTTTCCAGACATATAAGAGAGTGCCTTTAAAAAATATAGTATGTGCACAAAATATCCAAGGGTTTTCCTACATCAAACCACCTGGTTAGATGTTCGGACTATTCTTGAACCTGTATTTTGCCCACAACCCTGCCTATACCATCCTACTGAGCTTGTAACTTTGGCTGGCATCTCCAGACCCATAACTGCCAGGTTCAGACCTCTGAATGCCTACTCAAGTCCTCAGTTTGTACCTGAATTCTTTACCCATATATTGGTTTTCAGTTATTCCCTTAAAGATCCCAGTATATGTACAAAATATAGATACAGTTAAATGTAAAACAAAGAAAGGGCCAATGCTTCTTTAAGCAAGGCCCTTACTCATTTATCCAGGCCCTGCAGCTACACCTGCCTGCACTAATTATGGATAGAGTCAAGGGAGGAAAGGGCTGCCACCTGGGTTGATTGGATGACTCAGCAATTCCAGCCTGTGGGCTTTGGAGAGTCCAAGCTGACAGGAGCAGAGGTGGTTCCCCACCATAACACAGCTGTTTGGTCAAGGCATGGTCAGACTGCTTCTTTACGTGGAACCCTGATCTACTCCTTCTCATAGGGCAGGTCCTCCCAGCCAGGACCTCAGCCCGGGACATCCATCCAACCCCACTTTGTTGTACAGGGCCAATAGATCTCTAATTATCCACTGGGAAAGAGACTGCCTGAGGGGCAGAAAGTCTGTCACCTTGACTATTTGAGATTCTCAGCCAGCCCAGCCTATGGATCTTGGAGAGTTCGAACTGATCAGGGGCTGGAGGAATCTCCAACACAACACAACTGCTCCATCAAAAAGCATTCAGACTGCTTCTTTGAGTCCCTGATTCTGTTCCTCCTGACTGGGTGAGACCTCCCAACCAGGGTCTCCAGCCACCTCCTATGGGTGTGTTTGGGCTGATAATAGGTCAACACCCTCCTGGGATGGAGCCCTCAGAAGAAGGGAGAGGCTGTTATCTTTGCTGTTTTGCAGCCCTCACTAGTGATACCTCCAGGTACAGAAAAACACTGAGGCAACTAGGGTCTGGAGCAGATCCCCAGCAAACTGCAGTAGCCTTAAAGAAAAGTGATCAGATTGTTAAAAGAAAAACAAACAAGCAAACAAGAAAAACAAAACCCCATCAAGGTCAGCAGCCTTGAAGATCAAAGGTATTTAAGCCCACAAAGATAAGAAAAAACACAAAAACACTAAAAACTCAAAAAACCAGAGTGCCCCTTTTCCTCTGAATGACCACAACACCTATCAAGCAAAGGCTCAGAACTGGACTGAGGCTGAGAAGGCTGAAATGACAGAAACAGGCTTCAGAAGGTGGGTAACAACAAACTTCACTGAGCTAAAGGAACACATTGAAACCCAATGCAAAGAATCTAAGAATCATGATAAAACAATATGGTAGCTGACAGCCAAAGAGGAACATACCTAACCTGTTAGAGCTGGGAAAAAAAAAAAAAAAAAAAAAAAAAAAACAACAGTTAAAGAGGAACGTAACTGACCTGTTAGAGCTGGAAAAAAAACACTACAAGAACTTCACAATGCAATCACAAGTATTAATAACAGAATAGACCAAACAGAGGGAAGAATCTAAGCACTTGAAGACTATCTTTCTGAAAAAATGACAGGCAGATAAGAATAGATTAAAAAAATAAAAAGGAATGAACAAAACCTGTGCGAAATATGGGATTATGTAAAAAGTTCAAATCTATGATTAATTGGAGTACCTGAAAGAAACAAGGAGAATGAAGCCAGGTTAGAAAACATACTTCATAATATCATCGAGGAGAACTTCCTCCAACCAAGCAAGACAGGCCAACATTCAAATTCAGGAAATACAGAGAACCCCAGTAAGATACTCCATGAGAAGATCATCCCCAAGACACAAAATCATCAGATTCTCCAAGGTTGAAAGAAAAATATGTAAAGGGAACCAGCAAGAAAGGCCAGGTCACCTACAAATAGAAGCCCATCAATCTAACGGTGGACTTCTCAGTAGAAACTCTACAAGCCAGAAGAGACTGGGAACCAATATTCTACATTCTTAAACAAAAGAATTTCCAACTCAGAATTTCATATCTGGCCAAACTAAGCTTTATCAGTGAAGGAGAAATAAGATTGTTTTCAGACAAGCAAATGCTGAGGGAATTCATGACCACCAGACCTGCCTTGCAAGAGCTCCTGAAGAAAGCATTAAATATGGGAGGATAAACCATTGCTAGCCACTACAAAAACACACTGAAGTACACAGACCAGTGACACTATGAAGCAACAACATAAATAAGTCTGCAGAATAATCTGCTAGCATCATGATGACAGGATCATCTCTACACATAACAATACTAACCTTAAATATAAATGGGCTAAATGCCCCTATTAAAAGACACAGAATGGCAAGCTGGATAAAGAATGGAGACTCATTGGTATGTTGTCTTCAAGAGACCTGCCTCACATGCCAAAAGATACATATAGGCTCAAAATAAAAGGATGGAGAAATATTTATCAAGCAAATGGAAAACAGAAAAAAAAGCAGCAGTTGCAATCCTAGTTTCTGACAAAAGAGACTGTATAACAATGAGAACAAATAACACAAAGAAGGGCATTACATAATAATAAAGGGTTCAATTTAACAAAAATCAACTATCCTAAATATATGTGCACCCAATACAGGAGCACCCAGATTCATAAACCAAGTTTTTAGAGACCTACTAGAGACTTAGACTCCCACACAATACTAGGAGATTTTAACACCTCACTGACAATATTAGAAAGATCATTGAGACAGAAAATTAACAGCAATATTCAGGACTTGAACTCAGCTCTGGATCAAGTGGATAGATATATAGATATCTACAGATAGATACAAACGAAAGTGATAGATATATACACATACACATATACATATATACACACACACGCACACACACATATATAGAACTAATATATATATACAGAACTCTGCACCAAAAAACAACAGAATATATATTCTCATGGCCACATGGC
The DNA here is from genome assembly GCA_963574635.1 of Cheracebus regulus. Classification (NCBI taxonomy): domain Eukaryota; kingdom Metazoa; phylum Chordata; class Mammalia; order Primates; family Pitheciidae; genus Cheracebus; species Cheracebus regulus. Next base: position 15,565 of record CAUYQU010053385.1, read on the forward strand.
ATTTACTCTAAAACTGATCACATAATTGAAAGTAAAACACTCCTCAGCAAATGCAAAAGAACTGAAATTGTAACAGTCTCTCAGAGTGCAGCATAATCAAATTAGAACTAAAGATTAAGAAATTCAAGCCCACACAACTACATGGAAACTGAACAACCTAGTCCTAAATGACTCTTGGGTAAATAACAAAATTAAGGCAGAAATCAAGAAATTATTTGAAACTAATGAGAACAAAGATATAATGTGCCAGAATCTCAGGGGACACAGCTAAAGCAGTGTTAAGTGGGAAATTTATAGCATTAAATGCCCATATCAAAAAGATGGAAAGATCTTAACTAGCAATCTAATGTCATGACTAAAATAACAAGACAACCAAGAGCAAACAAACCCCAAAGCTAGCAGAAGACAAAAGATAACAAAGATCAGTGGTGAACTGAAGGAGATAGAGACACGAAAAAAGCTGCCAAAAAAAAAAAAAAAAACTCAGGAGCTGTTTTTTTTTCTGAAAAAATTAATAAAATAGAGCACTAGCTAGACTAATGAAGAAAAGAGAGAAAATTTAAATAAACACAATCAGAATTGATAAGAGGGATATCACTAATGACCTCACAGAAATACGACCAACCATCAGAGAACGCTACAAACACCTCTATGCACATAAACTAGAAAATCTAGAAGAAATTAATAAATTCCTGGACACATACACCCTCACAAGGCTGAATCAGCAATAAATTGAATCCCTGAATAGACCAAAATCATCAAAGTTCTGAAATTGAGGCAGTAATAAATATCTTACCAACCTAAAAAAAAAAAAAAAAAAGCCCAGTACTAGAATTGATTCACAGCTGAATTCCACCAGATGTACAGAGAAGAGCTGGTACCATTTCTACTGAAACTATTTCAAAAAATCGAAAAGGAAAGACTCTTCTATAAGTTATTCTATGAGGCCAGCATCATCCTGATATCAAAACCTGGCAGAGACACAACCAAATGGAAAATTTGAGGCCAATATTCTTGATGAAGGTGCAATAAACACTGGAGCAAAAATCAACAAAATACTGGCAAACTGAATCCAGAAACACATGGAAAAGCTTATCTACCATGATCACGTATGCTTCGTACTCAGGCTACAAGGTTGATTCAAAATATACAAATCAATAAATTCAATAAACCACATAAACAGATTTAAAGACAAAGATCACATGATCATCTCAATAGATGAAGAAAAGGCTTTTGTCAAAATTCACCTTCCCTTATGTTAAAAACGTTCAATAAACTAGGCATTGAAGGTAAATACCTAAAATTAATAAGAGCCATACATGAGAAACCCACAGCCAATATCATACTGAATGGGCAGACGCTGGAAGCATTCCCCTTGAAAACCAGCATATGACAAGAATGCCCTCTCTCACCACTCCTGTTCAACATAATATTGGAAGTTCTGGCCAGGGAAATCAGGCAAGAAAAAGAAATAAAGTGTATTCAAATAGGAAGACAAGTCAAACTATCTTTGTCTTCAGATGATTTAATCCTATATCTAGAAAACCCCATTGTCTCAGCCCAAAAGCTTCTTAAGCTGATAAGCAACATCAGCAAAGTCTCAGGATACAAAATCAATGTGCAAAAATCACAAGCATTGCTATATACCAATAACAGACAAACAGAGAGCCAAATCATGAGTGAACTCCCATTCACAATTGCTACAAAGAGAATAAAATATATAAGAATACAACTTACAAGGGATGTGAAGGACCTCTTCGAGGAGAACTACAAACCACTGCTCAAGGAAATCAGAGGTGACACAAACAAATGGAAAAACAGTCTATGCTCATGCATAGGAAGAATGAATATCATGAAAATGTCCATGCTGCCCAAAGTAATTTATAGATTCAATGCTATTCCCATTAAATGACCATTGACATTCTTCACAGAATTAGAAATAAGTATTTTAAAATGCATATAGAACCAAAACAGAGCCCAAATAGCCAAGACCGTACTAAATAAAAAAAAATCAAGCCAGAAACATCACAATACTAGACTTCAAAGTATATACTACAAGGCTCCAGTAATCAAAACAGCATGGTACTGGTACAAGAAAAGACACACAGACCAAGGGAACAGAATAGACAACTTAGAAATAAGACCACACACCTACAACCATCTGATCTTCAACAAACCTGACAGAAACAAGCAATGGGGAAAGGATGTCCTATTTAGTAAGTGGGGCTGGGAGAAACAGCCATATGCAGATAATTGAAGCTGGACCTCTTCCTTACACCATATTAAAAAATTAACTCAAGGTGGATGAAGACTTAAATGTAAAACCCAAAACTATATACGCCCTTAAAAATAACTACGCAATACCATTCAGGACATAGGCCTGGGCAAAGATTTCATGATGAAGATGCCAAAAGCAATTGCAACAAAAGAAAAAATTGACAAATGGGTTCTAATTAAACTAAAGAGCTTCAGTACAAAAAATAAACTGTCATCAGGGTGAACAGACAACCTACAAAATGGTGGGAAATTTTTGCAATCTATTCATCTGACAAAGGTCTTATATCCAGCATCTATAAGGAAATTGAACAAATTTATAAGGGAAAACAAAGAACCCCATTAATAAGTGGACAAAGGACAGGAATAGACACTTCTCAAAAGAAGACATACATGCGGCTAACAGACCTGAAAAAAAGCTCAGTGTCAATGGTTATTAGAGAAACGCAAATCAAAATTACAATGAGATACCATCTCATACCAGTCTGAATGGTTATCATTCAGAAGTCAAATAACAACAGATTGTGGCGAGGTTGTAAATAAAAAGAAATGCTTTTACACTGTTAGTGGGAGTGTAAATTAGTTCAACCAGTGTAGAAGATAGTGTGGTGATTCCTCAGTGCCTTAGAGACAGGAATATAATTTGACCTGCCAATCCCATTACTGGGTATATAGCCAAAGGAATATAAATCATTCTATTATAAAGACACATGCATGTGTATGTTCACTGCATCACTATTCACAATAGCAGAGACATGAAATCAACCTAAATGTCCATCAATGATGGACTAGAAAAAGAAAATATGGTACATATACACCATGGAATACTATACAACCATAAAAAGAAGTGAGATTATGTCCTTTGCAGGGACACGGATGAAGCTGGAGGCCATTATCCTCAGCAAACTAAAGCAGGAACAGAAAGCCAAATACCACATGTTCTCACTTAGAAGCAAGAGCCAAATTATGAGAACATATGGGCAGAGCATCATTAAAAATAGCTGGGATGACCTGTGCAGCAAATCGCCATGGCACACATTTACCAATGTAACAAACCTGCACATCCTACACATGTACCTGAACTTAAAAGTTGGAAATCAAAATAAAATAATAGAGATATAAAAGACATATATTAACCAGTCAATATGTAGATTTTGTTTGGATCTTGATTCAAAATATAAACTGTAAAATAAGATATATATATAGACATAGATATATATAAACTTATTTACACATACACACATATTGGACATTTGATAATTCAAATAAATTAATTTTTATGGAAGTATAATAATGGTATTGTGGTTATACTTTAAAAGAATACACATTGACACAAAGATGAGCAAAATAGACACCAGGGCCTACTTGAGGGTGGAGAATAGGCTTCCTCTCCCTGGGATGCCATGCCACCTGTCACATGTCATGTCAGCCCCTGAAGAATGAAGGAACAATACAGCCATTTTATATTCCTGATGGTAAACAGATTGCATTTGCTAGTAAGGATGATGAGAGTGTGGTCACCATGTCACATTTCTGCTCAATGAATTAAATCTGATCAGAAGCAAAAGATTAAAAAACTTTACTTTTGTGTTATTTTAAGATACGTATCTTTCAGAAAAAAAGTCATGTCGGATTCCTCCAAGGTAAAAATATTCAGAGAAGGGCTTAATGTCTGCATTTGGACCTTAAACTTACATGATATAAACAAAATTCAGAATTAGCTTATTATATTTTGAGCTCATAGAGGAAAGTACAAAATTCTCTTTTTTTAAGATCTTGGACAGATTGGCCACTAAAAAGGTTTCAGCTCCACCAGTGATTGGGCTAATCTTCTTGGGAATTGAATCCATGGTATGCTCAGAATAAGGAAAATGCTTCTTTTGAAGAACTATAGGCTGTTCAGAAAAACAGAAAATGAAAGTCAAGATGCAAACGGCATCTTGATTCAGCTTTTTCAGAGACTGTCTTATTCACACAGCATTCCTTAGAGATTTGATATTTGCCTTCTTATTGAAAGAAACACACACAGAATTGTAAAAGGAAAAGACTACTTTCAAATGTTACACAGGGAAAAACACAGCATAGAGAACTGAAGGCAGCTTTTAAGCATCTAGGTGGCATTTTAAGCTATTAATAGAATGTTAATGCCCACTTCTATATGAAAAGTTAAAAAGACAGTATAATATGATTGGAAGTGTATGAGCACTGAAGTCTTGTAGATTTAGTCAAATTCTAAGACTTAGTCAAATTCTAAGCTTCCTGAGTCTAGATTTTCTTATTTCTGAAATGATAATTTATTTCACAGGATTCTTATTAAAAGCAATGAAATGATATTCCCTAATTGAGCTTAGAGAAAATCATCATAGTGTCAGTTGAGAGCATGTACTCAGAAGCCAGACTGTGTTCAAATCTCACCACTCTCTCTCTCTCTCGTTAGCTGTGTGAGTTCAGGAAAGTTACTTTACCACTCTGAGCCTATAACATGGAGTTGAAAATAATAGTGCCTACCATATGGGGTTATTATGAGGATTCGATGAGGAATTAATTGTAAAATCTTTAGAACAGTGCCCAGATCAGAGTAAGTACTGTGTAAGGTTCTGAAAATAAATAGTACGCTTTCCATTAACAGTCTGGCATTCATTCCCTCTAACTCTAGAATCATCATCCTATGTCTGCTTTGGGAGATGTCACCCCCTCCATTTGAATGCAATCTTAGTGATACACTGGATCCAGGTGTTTCAACCAATCCTGGCTGAGGGGATGAGGATGTGACCACAGCTGGGCTAATTAGACAATCTCTCCCTGGAATTTGACTTATAATGAGATACATAGCCTTATGGAAATTTATGCATTCTGACTACTGTGTCCGAAAGCACCCATTATCAGTTCCTCCCTCCAAGATTTCCAAGGTGGCCCTCATGTCTACCCACTCTGGGACATATATTTTCACCTTCTCCATTAATTCTATGAGCCAACCTCTATCTTTTCAATAAATCAGTTTCTATTTCATTTTCTTCTGTTTCTGATGCTTTTAATCACCCCCCATGTTTAAAATACATCCACAAAAATTGTATTATTAAATAAAAATTAATGATTCTAAATTTTTAATCAATGTCAATATTAATTTATTGTGTAAAAATGTTTTCTATCAAAGTAATCTCACTCCAATATTAGTGTGATTGTGCTCATTTAAACTCTCATAAAGTTATTTACTTGTATATCATTATCATCCGTGTTCCTAATATTGGTAAGCAAAAAGACGTGATATAATTATAACCTGGCATGGGCTGTAAGTGTATATAACTGGGATAAGTGTCTAGTAGGTGACCAGCTATGGGATGAAAGAGACAAGTCTGGGCAATCAAGGACCAGAGCTGGCACTTCATGCCCTGAATGTCTCAGGGACTCATAAAACTAAACACAAATTCAGTGGTGGAAAAAAGTCAAGTCATTGATACCTCATGTGTTCTTAAGTTTATGACCATGCCTATTCTTCTAAAACACAGAAGAAAACTCAGCAGAGAAAATAGCAAAACATGTCTGAAGAATATGAGAACCCCTAGTTGAACTTTGAAAAATACACACATAAGAAAATAAATTTTTAATTGCAAATATCCCAAACTCGAATACAACTTCATACTGAGAAGTTAGAGATCATGTGGTGAGCAAATTGAGGATGAAAAAACGGAATCTTTTCTGTGACTGGTTAAATCATTTCTCAAAACTCATAAGCAAATCTATAGAGACAAAGTACATTAGTGGCTGCCTAAGGCTAGGACATGGTGGTATGGGAAATGATTACTAATGGGTACAACACTGCTTTTGAGGATGATGAAAGTGATCTGAAATTAGATTATTATGATGGTCGTACAACTCTGTAAATATACTGACAATCAGTGAATTATGTACTTTAAGCAGATAAACTGTATAGTATAAAGTACTCTACAGTTTATAGTATAAACTGTATAGTATAAAGTACATATACCTCAATATGGTGTTTTAAAAACGTGATTGTCAGAATTCCCATGTTTTGAGTAACTGGAACGCTCTAATCTAAATGCAGGCTTGGCTGAGAGATGCCCAGACTAAGGTGAAAAACATGAAGATCAGCAAATTGTACCCAAGCCAGAATCCATGTCCAGATTTCTTGGCTGAGGACCAGACAGTTGATGGACCAAAGAGTAGGATTACAAATGAGAAATGGGGCTGAGTCAGGAAGAAGGTGGGCATTGGATCCCAGCAGGAGCAGGTTCAATTGAACTTGTCACCCTTAATGACTGGGTATCATGATCCTGCTTTGGTTTCTTAAAAGAGCCATAGTCCATCCACCTAATTGATGTACCTCTCTGGTATAGAGTCAAGGTCTCTTTAGCCAGGATTCTCCAGAGCACCCTTCATAGTTTCTATTTTCTTTCTTTCTTTTTTTTTTTTTTTTTTGAGATGGAGTTTCACTCTTGTTACCCAGGCTGGAGTGCAATAGCGTGATCTTGGCTCACCACAACCTTTACCTCCTGGATTCAAGCAATTCTCCTCCCTCAACCTCCCAAGTAGCTGGGACTGCAGGCGTGCACTACCATGCCCAGCTAATTTTTGTATTTTTAGTAGAGGCACGGTTTCACCATGTTGACCAGGATAGTCTCAATCTCTTGACCTCATGATCCACCCGCCTCGGCCTCCCAAAGTGCTGGGATTATAGGCGTGAGCCACCACACCCGGCCCATAGTTTCTATTTTCTTAACTCAGTCTTAGTAAGTGCTATCAGGTGGTTGCCAGCAGCCAGCACCTATCTCTGAGTGTACCTATGTACCTGGCTGCCCCTATGATTTCACAGTCCTTCCTAGGTGTTTGAGTATGTAATGGATGTATTAGGTTAATTGCTTCTCTCCTTTCTGTCCCTCTGTTTAAATGGCCAAGTAGCTCTCACTGTGAAGAACAAAGCTCTGGTCATTATTAGCAAAGTATGCATTAGTCACATATTGAAAGGAATCAAAGGCAGAAAAAAAAGCTAAGTGATATTCAAGCAGAAAATAGTTAATTCAGGATCTTCGATTTCCCTCCGTGGCTTTGTAAGCTCTGCTTCTACTCTGCTTCTGTTCACTGTTTTGTGTTTGTTCGTTTGATTCAGAGCTTAAGGAATATTCAAACATAGTTCACTCCAAAGATTCTCAGCTTTGTTTTACTTTTTTCTGCGTACACTTGTAATAGATGGTTCTAAAAACAGACTACTACTCGCATTCTATAGGACCTGTCTGTCCACATAAACTGCAGGTTACAGGTAAATCTCACCTCTGCTCCTTTCAAGGAAGCATATCAGATGGCAGGAGAATGAAAATTATATTATACAAATAATCCAAACAAACACATAGCAAGAGATGAGTCATTAACAAAAGTTAACTCATACCAGTAACTATGAATCTGAAATATCTCTCACAACTGATTGTTACACATATGTCATGAAATCTTCTCAAAAGATCTCCAAAAGGGTTCCCGCTCTTAGACTTATAGATGCGGAGAAAGAAGACTCAGAGATTTTTGCAATTTTGCTCAAGCATAATTAAAGTTGACTGTTTCCAAAATTAAGGACTTCTTCCATTGTTCAATTCCTAGCCTTTTAGATCAGTGTGTCTCCAAATGGACTGTGCATATTAAGTATTAACCAACTTGGAACTCTGCTTGAAAGCCAGAATCTCACTTTGAGGTGTACATCTTGACCTATTTATGAAAGCACCTCTGTAATTTGCAAAGCACTTTACATAATAACATTTCATTGTTTCCATTACATTCATGAAAAAATAAATTATAAATATGGTTTTATAAATGCGCTAGTAATATGCCTTGTGTTGTACTCTAAATGATAGATCAAAAGCTCAAACTGGGATCTGTGACTTTAAATCTTGCATTTTTCCCTTGACATTTCTTCTTGCTAAAAGCACATCTTCTATGAAGGTTTCTTTCTGAAATCTAAAAGGATACCATAACTGTAACTTTTAAAAATATCTAATGTATTTTTTTAAATTCTCTATCAGAGATTTTTCTTGACATGGTTTATACTTCTAAATATGATCTTACTATTACTTTTTGTTTTGACACAGGGTCTCACTCTGTTGCCTAGACTGGAGTGCACTGGCACAATCTCAGCCCACCACAACCTCTGCCTCGCAGGCTATGGAGATTCTCCTGCCTCTGTTTCCCGACTGTCTGGGATTAAGTCATGCACCACTACTGCTCGGCTACAATTTTTGTATTTTTAGTAGAGATGGGGTCTAACCACGTTGGCCAGGCTGGTCTTGAACCTCTGACTTCAAATGATCCACCTAAATCAGCCTCCCAAAGTGCTAGGATTACATGCATAAGCCACTGCACCAGGCCCTATAGTTACTATTAGTCTCCATCATGAATTCGTTCAAGGTAAGGTGAAATTTTCTCCTCTAGGTTATTTACATATTTCTCCGCTGGTTTCAAATCTCCTCTATAGTCAGTCCGTTAGACATGGTACATTAAACACATTAAATTCCCACAATCTATTTCTATCTATTAATTTGCCTTTTAATCATATTTACTGTTTCCCTAGAACTTGTCTGAACTTCTTACCCTCATTATTTCAGAGTAATTAAAAGGAACATAAGTACTCAGAGTCTCAAGTTTGCTACACCTGTATCTGTACAGGCAGCAAAACATCTCTTTGCTCTTCTCAAGGTCTCTGTTTAAAAAAATAAAAGATGTCAGCCAGGCACAGTGGCTCACACCTGTAATCCCAGCATTTTGGGAACCCAAGGTGGGCGCATCATGAGGTCAAGAGACCTAGACCATCCTGGCTAACACAGTGAAAACCCATCTCTACTAAAATACAAAAATTAGCTGGGCCTGGTGGCAGGTGCCTGTAATCCCAGCTACTTGGAAGGCTGAGGCAAGAGACTCATTTGAACCTGGGAGCGGAGGCTGCAGTGAGCTGAGATCACGCTACTGCACTCCAGCCTGGGCGACAGAGTGAGACTCCATCTCAAAAAAGAAAAAAATAAATAAGTAAAATAAAAGATCTCAAGTGACTCCAAGTATATTTTGGGGGTATTTTCATTCTCAGATAAGAAGAAGGATACACATTTGAAAGGATGATTTACTTGAGTTAAAACTTGTGATGTTAGTTATGAATCATTTTAATAAATCTAATGCCATCAATTTGGTATTTTGAGAATTTAGAAAAATATGAAAGATTCACCACAGATAATTTTCCTAAGTGGATTTCTTAAACATTTATAGTATCTGTATTACTTAAAAATGAAAATGTTCAATTGATTGTAATAAAAATACTTAGCCATCCTGTTAATGATAAAACTTGACTATTATGAATGGTGTTTTCTTTTTCTATTAGGAGACTGAAAGACCAGTGAGTGAAATAATAATCATTCAAAACAACCCAGGTGTATATGACATCATTTCTAGTTGTGAAAACCGTGTTTTCTTTCTGCTTACATTTTCTGAAATGGTGTGAAATAAAACCTGGGTCACCCATTTTCATCCTACTTGGCTGGCTGATTCAGACCTCTGTCTTTCATTTCTCCATTGACAGAGGCAAGGAAGACCACCTGAAAGAGAAGAAATATAGATGCCCCAGAGAGATTATCCTTTCCACAGGTACTCAGGAGGTTACACCACACATTGTTGTTTTTAAATCTTTGCCATGTCAGAGGTCAGCTCTAACTGTACCATAGTATGAAGGGCTGATGGAATGAAGGCCCACAGGCCTCTGATTTTGAGAATGTTTATACTAAATTCTGATAAGAGATCAGATAAGTGCACTGCAGAGAGACCCAAAGTAGTTTAACTGTAGGTATGTCTTCATTTCCCATGTTCATTCTTAGAAGTAGAATATGATGCTAAGATAATTATTACTGCTAAGGATTCTTCATGCAATCTGAGTGTAGAGTGCAATAGAATTCACATTCTTTCTAGGCTTGACTAATTCCTTGACTTTCCTGAAGGTGTAAAAAGTACTCATAACTTCGAAATGTAAGAACAAACCCCTGCAAGAAACTGTTTTAGATGTCAGGAGAATGATTCTCGACCAAGGCTGCATATTAAGATATGTAAAGAAATCTTTTAAAACTTATAAATGCCCAGGTCCCAGCCCTGACCAGTTAAGCCAGATCATCAGGAGATGGGGCTTTACATTTTTAAAGCTTCTCAAATGATTTTAATGTATACCAATTTAGGAGGCTACTCTGGAGATGACCTAGGCATATAATTAAAAAATAAAAATAAATCCAAAATAAATTGGCAAAACAGTTAGGATAATTCCTTTCTAATCAAGTGTTCTTTTTTGTTCCAAAAAGAATTATTTCAAGTAAACTTAGAAGAGGATACAGGCTAGGCGCGGTGGCTCACGCCTGTAATCCCAGCACTTTGGGAGGCCAAGGCAGGCAGATCACGAGTTCAAGCGATGGAGACCATCCTGGTCAACATGGTGAAACCCCATCTCTACTAAAAATGCAAAAATTAGCTGGATGTGGTGGCCTGCACCTGTAGTCCCAGCTACTCGGGAGGCTGAGGCAGCAGTATTGCTTGAACCAAGGAGGTGGCGGTTGCAGGGAGCTGAGATCACGCCATTGCACTCCAGCCTGGTGCCTGGCAGCAGAGTTAGACACTTTCAAAAAAAAAAAAAAAAAAAAAAAGGATACAAATTAAATGACTATTTAGTAAATTGCAACGGAAAAGGACATGGATATAGGTTTTAGTGAGGAAGGGCAATAGAAATCAAATTTAAAACCCCAAGGGGAGGAAATCACCAGAGTCATCGAAAGTTTGTAGCCAGGGGAGATTAAATCATATATTTACATTATTATTTAATTGTATGTTAAACAGGATTTGGAAAATGAACTACAAATCCAAATACCCCCACAGAGGCAGAGTGCTAAAAACCTTCATCTCAGATTGACACAGTTTAGACATTTGAAAGCCTGCTTCTCCTTTTACCACATCAAATTATAAAAGAAAAAATAAAATGCTGATTTGAGTCTCTAATGAAAGGTAACTGTGCAGTTATTGGAAACACACTCCCACAGCAAAAGCGGATCTTGTTACAGCATAGAGCTAGGTCTGCGTCTTCCTACCTTTAGGTTTCGATGGTGAGATTGCTGTTTATTTTCATCTGGTTTTCATTTGAAAAATCCCATCTGTGCGGAGCCTGAAAGAATTGTAAAAATACTAAAGTTACAAGTATTTAAGTAAGGTGAACAGAATTTCCTGGGTTTACTTTGCTAAAATGAGGTTTAAAGAAGATTTGGGTGATGTAGGCTATGAGACCACTATAATATAACTGCTATAGCTAATTATGTGTTTGAGATGAGATGCAAAGCAAAGCTTCAAACCCATAGGGGAGGGGGAAAATATCCTGGCAGCATTATGCACTTACGTTAAGTACGGACATTTTCAAAAGTGAATATATTATACTTTAATTATGCAAAACTCTGGATAATAGCATATTTGCCTGCCATCATATAGTATAATCCAAACACTTAACTGCTACACATGTAAGAGATAGAAATGATAGAATGGAGAAAAGAATATTTCTATATTTCAAAGGAACTAAAAATGAATATAAAATAAACCAGAAAGTTTCTCTTTTATATATCATTCACAAAGGATCAGGTTTGTTATGAGAAAACAGTGAGTAGTTTAGTTACTCTGGCATCAGCACATAAAGTGTGTCTCAAAAAAGGAGATATGAAAGAAGTGGAAATGTCAATACATTAGATCTGAATATTTTTAAAGATATTTTGGGACAAGACATTATAGAAGTAAAATTTAGTATTTGGGTCCAACATGACTTTTAGGCAGGTTGTACACAGTATTTTCTCTACAATTCTACCCCAGATATACTATTAATACTAATGAAAATAATTCAGGCCCAACATTTGAAAATATTATTTGAGTATCTCTAAGGTGCCCTCTTTAGGATGCAAAGGTGGCAGTAACCAATCATCTGGCCTTTGTCTTCCTTTGGCTGAGTCTTCATCGAGTGTTTCCATGAAGTTCAGACCAGCCATTGGTCCAAGAAGCAGTCTCCACGTTTAGGTTTTAACCCAGCTATTTAAAATCCTTTGCAAGCCCTGTATCCATGAATGATTGACTCCATATGCCTTTGTAAAAGTATGTGCCCAATAAAAATTTCCAGTAGAGACCAAACTCAATCTCTAATCCTGCCCAGTTAGACAGTGTTGAATTTACATAAGTTCCTCACCTCATCTCTCATTTCTCACTCAGTCATTGCTTCTGTGAATAATTTATTCTGGAAATTAACAAAAACAAAACATTAAACAAACCTGTAGAAAAAGAGCATATAGAATTAAATCAGGGGTCTCTGCTAGCTAAGGGTCTCTCCATCGAAATCTGTGTGGCTGTACTTCTTATGCAGATATGGGATTATAGTTGAAAGTTTTATTATATGAATATCTTTTCTTGATGGCCATAATTCAGCTGTGTCATAGCCTCCAGGTAAATTCCCCTGACCTCCTGATTCTGGTAGATTCTGCTATGCATATTTCTCCACTAAGCCTTTGTAATGATATGTGCATTCTAAATAAAACTTACTACTTTGTGATTACTTAATGATCTATTTCTCTCTCAGCACTGTAAAATCCTTGAACACATAGATGATAGTTTGTTTAATTCACCAAAAGTAGGTCTCAATAAATATTCTATGCTTAAATAAGCTTGTAGATGAATATTTAAATTGTATTGATTAGGTAAATGTATAATTCAGCATATCTATTCACAAGAGTTTTGAGGTCCTCAAATATACAGTTGAATGTACAGAATTTTCCTTCTTTCTGTTATCTTAAACAGATTATGTGTGTCTTAATTTTTTTTAATTATTGTACTTTGGGGTCTAGGGTACATGTGCACATCCTGCATCCTGCAGGACTGTTGCATAGGTACATACATACCATGCTGGTTTGCTGTCTCCATCCCCACAGTCACCTACATCAGGCATTTCACCTTGTGTTATCCCTCCCCAACCTCCCAGCCTCCCACTGTCCCTCGCCTCCTTTCCCCTACCCTTCCACCTACCCCAGTGAGTGTTGTTCTCTTCCCTGTGCCCAAGTGTTCTCATTTTTCATCACCCACCTATGAGTGAGAACGTGCGGTGTTTGGTTTTCTGTTCTTGTGTCAGTTTGCTGATGATGGTTTCTAGATTCAACCGTGCCTCTACAAAGGACACCAACTTGTCATTTTTTATGGCTGCGTAGTATTCCATGGTGTATATGTGCCACATTTTCTTTGTCCGGTCTATCATTGATGGGCATTTGGGTTGGTTCCAGGTCTTTGCTATTGTAAACAGTGCCACAACAAACATACGTGTGCATGTGTCTTTATAATAGAACTATTTATAATCCTTTGGGTATATACCCAGTAATGGGATTTCTGGGTCAAATGGAATTTCTATTTCTAGATCCTTGTGGAATGGCCACACTGTCTTCCATAATGGTTGAACTAATTTATACTCCCACCAACAGTATAAAAGTCTTTCTTTTTCTCCACATCCTCTCCAGCATCTGTTGTCTCCAGATTTTTTAATGATCACCATTCTAACTGGTATGATGAAATGCTAACTAGAAGGTGAGTCTTAATTTTTTAAAATACATTTTTTGAGACGTTTACATTTACAGCAAAATTGAGCTGAAAATACAAAGAATTCCCACGCATCTCCAACTCCACACATGCAAAGCATCCTGCATTATCAACATCTCTGACCAAAGTGGTGTGTTTGACACTATTGATGAACCTAGAGTCCTGAGTTTACATTAGAGTTCTTTTTTGGTGCTGTACATTTTTCGTTTTGAAAAATATGTAATGACATGTATCCACCATTATAGTATCATGCAGAATAGTTCCACTGCCCTAAAAATTTTTGATACTCAGCCTATTTATCACCTCCTTCAACTCCTGGAAAATACTGTTCTTTTTTTTCTTTTTTTCTTTTTTTTTGAGATGGAGCCTTGCTCTGTCACCTAGGCTGGAATGCAGTGGTGCGATCTTGGCTCACTGCAACCCTCACCTCCCAGGTTCAAGTGATTCTCTTGCCTCAGCCTCCCGAGTAGCTGGGATTACAGGCTTGTGTCACCATGCCCAGACAATTTTTTGCATTTTTAGTAGAGACGAGGTTACTTCATGTTACCCATGCTGGTCTTGAACTCCTGACCTCAGGTGATCCACCCATCTTGACCTCTCAAAGTGCTAGCAATAAAGGTGTGAGCCACGACACCTGGCCTAGTCTTTTTACTGTCTCCATACTTCTTTCTTTTCCAGAATTCCATATCCATGGAACCACCCAGTATATAGCAATTGCAGGGCTGGCTTTGTTCACTTAGTAATACGTATTTTATTTCCTTTATGTCATTTCATAGCTTGAAGCTCATTTCTTTTTAATACTGAATAATATTCTACTGTCTGGATATACTGCAGTTTATTTATTTATCCATTGACCTGCTGAAAGTCAACTTGGTCACTTCCAAATTTTGGTAATTATGAATAAAGCTGACATCAACTTCTATGGTTAGGGTTTTATGTGAACATAAATTGTCAACTCATTTGAGCAAATGCCAAGGTATATCACTGCTGGATCACATAGGAAGAATGTGTTTAATTTTGTAAGAATTCTCACCAACAATGAATCAAAGTTCCTGTTGCTCCACATCTTTGCCAGCATTTGGGGTTTACCGTGTTTTGGATTTTAGCCATTCTGGTAGTTGTCTAGTGGCTTCCCATTGACGGCTGTTTGATTTGCAGTTTGATAATGACAGAATGTTGAGCATCCTTTCATACGGTTATTTGCTGTCAGTATATCTCCTTTGGTGAGGTGTGTGTTCAGGTTTTTTGCCCATCTTTAATGTAGGTTGTTTATTTTCTTATTCTTGAATTAAACTTTTTAAATTGGAAGTTTTATTTGATTTTTTTTCCCCAAAATGTCCACCATTTTTTTTTTTTTTTTTGAGACAAGGTCTCACTGTGTTGCCCAGGCTGGAGTGCAGTGGTGCAATCTTGGCTCACTGCAACCTCTGCCTCCCAGGTTCAAGTGATTCTTCTGCCTCAGCCTCCTGAGTACCTGGTATCACAGTCATGTGCCACTATTCCTGGCTAATTTTTGCATTTTTAGCAGAGATGGGGTTTCACCATGTTGGCCAGGCTAATCTCAAGCTCCTGATCTCAAATGATCCTGCCTGCCTCAGCCTCCCAAAGTGCTGGGATTATAGGTATGAGCCACCATACCCAGCCTGTCTACCAAATTTTTAATCAATAAACTGTTCAAACACAGTTCTCAGATATATCAATTGGTAGTTCTTAAGTCTAATTTTCAGTTTAAACGTTAAAAATGTATACCTATTATCACATTTAAACTCACATTTTATTGCTGAATATTATTTCAACAGCCATCAAGCTGAATAGATATTCTAACGATGGGCTTTGTACACTCTAATATACTAAAGAAAGCAGGACTTTCAGAAAAGCAAAGAGATATACCAATAAAAACCCTGTAAGTTATTTAATTTACTTTCCTAAAACTCAAATACAGTAATATGAATTTAATTCTAAGTGTCAAACCCCCCAAAACTGTGTAATAAAATTGAATGCCATAAAAGCTACATTCCCTGGCTTTATATCTAGCATTATAATCTAAGAAATATTCAGGAGAAAACTTGAGTAATATTAGATGCCCCTATATAGTGATACTCTCAGATGTATAACATGTTATTTTGGGTAATTTTAATAAAGTAAAAAGAAAATCAGTGAATTTTCCTCATAATTGGCTACTTTACATTTTTAGATCTATGCCTTTTAGATTTCAAATAATGTGTCTTCATTGTCAGCAAGGCCTTCTTGCCATGACTCACTTTCTGGTATAACAGCTTGTTAGAGGAAGAAAATGGAATTCTCAATTAGAAATATCTACATAATGTTCAAGTTATGTCCAGCTCTGCAACTGCAAAGGATAGAAAATAGCAAATGCATTTCATTTACATAAAACAAACAGATTTTCCTCCAGAGAAGCATGTATTAAAACACCATTCTGTCCAACCAATTTGAGATTCATACTAATCTAAATGTACTAAGTGTCAGAGATTTCTAGAACCCCGTCCAGGCTTCCACAATATGGAATTTTAACTTTTTTTTAAAAAAAAGGAAAAATATTATACTATTAATAATCATTAAAATGATCATTCTTCCCAAAGCAATTTACAGATTCAGTGCTATTCTTGTCAAACTACCAATGACATTGTTTACAGAACTAGAAAAAAACTTTTTAAAAATACATATGGAACCAAGAAAAGAGCACAAATAGTCAAGGCAATCTTTAGCAAAAAGAGCAAGGATGGAGGCCTCATGTTACCAACTTCAAACTATACTACAGGGCTGCAGTAACCAAAACAGCATGGTACTGGTACAAAAACAGGCACATAGACTAATGGGGCAGAATAGAGAGCCAAGAAATAATGCTTCACACCTATTTTTAACAAAGCTGACCAAAATAAGCATGGGGAAAAGATTCTCTATTCAATCAATGCCGCTGGGATAATTGGCTACCCACGTGCAGAAGCTTGAAGCTGGATCCCTTGCTTACTCCATATACAAAAATTAACTCACGATGGATTAAATGCCTAAATGTAAAAACCCAATCTATGAAAACTCTGAAAGACAACCTGGGCAATATCATTCAGGACATAGGAGCAGGCAAGGATCTCATGACAAACACACTGAAGGCAATTGCAGCAACAGCCAAAATTGGCAAGGGGGATATAATTAAACATAAGAGCTTCTTCCAGCAAATAAACAAAAAAACAAAATAAACCAAAGAAACCTACTATCAACAGAATAAACAGAAAACCTACAGAATGGGAGAAAATATTTCAAACTATCCATCTGACAAAGCTCTAATATTCAGCATCTATAAGGAACTTAAACAAATTTACAAGAGAAAACAAACAACCCCATTAAAAAGTGGACAAAGGAGATGAACAGATGCTTCTCAAGAAAAAAAGAAACATACATGTGGCCAACAAGCATTTTAAAAAAAACCCTCAATATCACTGATCATTAGATGAATGCAATTTAAACCACAATGAGATGCCATCTCACACCAGTCAGGATGACTATTATTAACAAGTAAAAAGTAACAGATGCTGGCAAGGTTGTGGAAAAAAGGGAACATTTATACACTGTTGTAATTAGCTCAACCATTGTGGAAAGCAATGTGGCAATTCTTCAACAGATAAAAGCAGAACTACCATTGGACCCAGCAATTCCATTACTGTTTATATACCCACATGAATATAAATCATTCTACCATAAAGACAAATGTGTGTGACTGTTCATTGCAGCACTATTCACAATAGCAAAGACATGAAATCAACATAAATGCGCATCAGTGATAGACTGGAAAAGGAAAATGTGGTACATATACACCACAGAATACTATGCAGGCATAAAAAAAAGGCAAGATAATGTATTTTATGGGAACATGGTTGGAACTGAAGGCTATTATCTTTAGTAAACTAATGCAGGAACAGAAAACCAAATACCACATGTTCTTACTTATAAGTAGGAGCTAAATGATGAGAACTCATGAACACAAAGAAGAAAATAACAGACACTGCAGTCTACTTGAGAGTGGAGACTGCGAGTAGGGAGACGAGCAGAAAAGATAACTACTGGGTACTGGGTTTAGTACCTGGATGATGAACTAATCTATGCAACAAACTCTCATAACACGAGTTTACCTATCTAACAACCTTCACATGTATCCCCAAACCTAAAATAAAAGTTAAAAAAAAGAATTGTTTATACTGCCTGAAGCTTAGGAACTTTTTGAATATTTAAACAAGGTTTATTAGCTAATAGTGGGAATATTAACACATTCAAGGAGGAGTTAAGATAATGATTATTCTATCACAATTTGAGCATTGTCGCATATCAACAGCTATCATTTTTGGTTTTTGACGTTTTTTTCTATAGTGCACTCTGGAATTAAAACCGAATGTTAATCCTGATGAAGGAAAATGACTCCATCCTATGAGTAAGACTGAAGGTCAGCAACTCTAGTCCTCAAAGTTGATGCTACTCACACAAGGTCTACATTTCATGAACTATCTATAATTCAGTTGATTTATTCCATAGTTTTTTTAGAAGCAGATGTTTGCATTGTCTGCCAATCCGTGATTACTTTATAGAGTGCTTGGTATGTTTGGTGGAGTATATGGTACTTGTTCTCAAGGGGCTTATAATGTGTGATTTGATGTCTTGATTAATTTAACGGCTTTCTAAACTGAGAACTTTCCTTTTCTGTGTGCCAGTCCCTAAGCTAAGCAGCTCTTGATCCCCTCACCATTTCTGTGTGGTGGATATTTTTATTGCCATTTTACAGATGGGGAAATAAAATCTCAGAGCCCAAGTTCTTATAGTTAGTAATGCTGGAATTCAAGGGATGCCTGATTCCAAAAGCCAGTATGATTCATGCCACATACTTTCCTGATGTTGATTTCCCTTAAATTTTTGTAAAAGGCTTTTTCTTTACCTTTCTTTCTGATATCACATAAAATTGCTTTCTTATTTTGCATTTAAAGTCCTTTACTTTTGTCAACAATATTCTTAGTATAGTTTTAGGCCATAAAACATTTATGAGAAACCGGGGGGGAAAAATGAAGAGAATTATCAAATATTTAAGAATGTTAAATATGTAGAGAAGGGAAATTTTTGTTTGGTGAATGTGTTGGGAACCTTGAAATTTTACAATGGAAATAGACTCCAGAGTGAATAAACGCCCACAGCAATAACAACAGCAGTAACAGGGGTCCCTTATAGTCAATTTAGTCTAAAACCCTGTTGCCCATGAAGAGGTATGTTAAAAGGATATTTTGGTCTCAGAGAATTAAAAATAACATATGATGGCAATATTACTACTATATATTAGTTGATTAAGTTTAATTAAATCACTGATTGTATGAAGGACAGCAAACTGAGTAGAAGCATGACATAGAAGTGAAACTGCTAAGTAAGCATACTGTGTGGCAGTGATTATTGTCTGACTTTGGAGGAAACCCTCCCAGCCACACACAGCGCAGGGGCAGGTTGGCCTTGCCCAGTGAGTGTCCTATAACATAGAAAGTATGGATTGGCTCTGTATTCTAAAACTCATTTGTCCAAAACATACTTGTTAAAAAGTAAACAGGCTGCATGTGGTGACTCATGCCTATAATCCCAGCACTTTGGGAGGCCAAGGTAGAAGGATTGCTTGAGGCCAGGAATCTAGACTAGCCTAGGCAAATAGCAAGACGCCATCGCTACGGAAAATTTAAAAATTAGCTGAGCATGGTGGCATGCACCTGCTGTCCCAGCTACTCAGGAGGCTGAGGTGGGAGGATCAGTTGAACCCAGCAGTCCAAGATTGCAGTGAGCTGTGATCACTTCAGCCTGAGTAACAGAGCAAGACTGTGTATTAAAAAAAAAAAGTAAACAATTTAGCTATCAGTAAACATTTATTAAACACATAATTAAATGATTTGGCAACTCCTGTAATACTTCCTGTGTACCACGCATTGTTTTATGTTCTTTACAAACATGAACTATTTATTTCTCTTAGCAACACTTTAGTCCTCTTTAGTCTTTTTGGCAATAGGAACTTATTATCTCATTTTACAAATGAGGAAATTGGGGCATTACAAGGTTAAAATCCTTAGCCAACTCTAGTGGAAGACATTGAAAATGAGAGACTGCATGTGTAGGATAGGGAGAATAGGAGAAATCTCTATATTTTTTTTTCCTCAATTTTGCCTTGAACCTAAACTGCTCCAACAAAAGCCTTAAAAAAAGAAAGAAAAGAAATCTAGCTGAGGTCAGTTAGTGATTAGCAGAAACCTGACACTAGAATTCATGCTATTAATGATTACGCTATGTGTCTCTCACTTTGTAAGGAAAATGTTCAGATTATTCAACCTTGAAATAGTGTGATGGGAAGATCTTTACAACTTTACCTCTTTGTAAAGATCAAAACAAACAAAAATATCTTCTAACAATGTTAAAAAAAATCACAATAGAAATAATTTATTGGGCCATATATAAAACATGTATGTCTTTAAAAATGTAATAACCTGAGGGCCAGAACCGTGTGGTCAGACAAGTGAGCACGATAAAACTTGCCCTGCTTTTTAACCCCAGAAATGTTAATATCTGGGCATGTTTGGACAAACAAAATAATTTGGAGGCTTCATTGTATTTTATTTTTTATTTTGAAATTTAAATGGGTGCATTTAGCAAAGTTCAATATCTGCTGCCACCCACTTCTACAAAGTAATTATCACTGCAGATTTAAGAAGATGGAAGCCTGGGTTGCATAAATGATGTGTGGAACTGTCTCAGTTCTCCATTTTTCTGATAACAATGTTGGCTGGAAACTGTAATGAAGGCTTGCAGAAGACACTCCAGCCAACACTGTGTGCCATTTCCTGCCTGGCCTCATATTTAATGCGAAGGTGCAGTTAGTAGAAATTGCTTTACCCATCAGGGGAAGAACACATTGCACAGAGGAAGGCATCCTTTTCAAATTATACCAGAGGTCACTATAGCAACATTACAAGTCAGATGGGCCTCATGAAGAGCGTGGTCACGCCTGACTAAACCTCTATGTTTATTTGGAAACTCTTGCTTGGAAAAATAAATATTTATTTGTGTTATCAAATTAGCCAAACTGCTTGATTTCCACAGTATCTTTCCAGTTGAATCCGTCTAAATAGATCCCATAGTTTGCACACAAATCAGATCAGTTATCATTAGCCTAGTCTTCTCTTTGGGCTTCCCAAATCTGTGGTTAATTTCCTCAGCCATAAAGAGGAATCCATTTCCCAGAATGGCATCTTGTTTTATTTACACAAATAGGCATGTTCCATATAAGAATTTCCATAACACTTGCAATGGGAAATGACTACTTTCTCACCCAATATTACTGTCAGAAATTATTTTCAGTAGGCTAGGTTTCTAGGGCTGGGGTTTTAAATAATATATAGCATAGGTGTAGGCCATAAACAAAAATATATTTGAAGTATATGAATAACATTTTTTTGTTGCTTTCTTTTTGAAGAGGGAAGAAGTAAAATAAGCTGTATTTTCATAGAAAAGAATTAAATGTCTCCTATTTGCAGAAAAGAAGCAGTTTAGTTAAACATGTTTAATCAAATTTATTCATGTGTGAGGGAGGCTGGTTTATTTTCTTTGTGGGGCACAGCCCGTGTAGAAATGTGCCATGGTCATAAAGACTCAGCGTACACACGTTCTCTGTGCGGCCATTTTATTGTCTGCTGCTTGCTGACTGGGCAAGACAATCAGACATCTTTAAAGTACTCATTGCTTTCTCATTTCAGACCTTCTCTTGCTGTTCTCCCCCCTCCTACTTTCTCTGTCCTCACTTGATGTTGGTAGAGGACAGGCCAGACTTTTGACATAAATGTGAAGCAAAAATGTGTTCTTAAATACATCCTTTAAAGACATTCCAGTGGTGAGTGCAATCACATTGTGGTAAAAACCCCTTTCTCAACAGTTTCTAATTTATTTAATAGCAATTGGCATGCCTGCCTTCTCTTCCCTTCCACCCCTCGCCTCTCCACCTCTCCTCTGGAGTCCTGATTCTTTTCAAACTGGTTTGCTACAGAGAGAGATATGAACATTTTGGGCTCAAATAAAACGGAGAAACACGGTGGAAAGTGCTCAGCTGTAAATTCTTTGAATGTTATAATCAGAATCAGATGAGCAAGAGACATCACTATGGCTCAGTCACGGCTTTGGCAAAAATCTGTTTTTAATTTTTGAGTTGCCTAGAAGCAAAAATAATATTTAAGTGAAATAGGGTATAACTTCAGTGTGTTAGCTGGTATCAGGTAAGTCAGCCATTTTATCACTTTAAATATCTAAAAACACTCATGTAGCTTTAACGACACACTGGAATTTAGAGGAGCGAACAGGGCACTGGGACATCAAAACAAACAGAGAAGAAGACTTCATGTCCCCATTTCACGGGTGCCCCAAGGGGTCATGACCACAGCTTGCTTCTTGTATAGTAGCCTTTAGAAGACAGGAGCACGAGCATAGGACACTTTTCTTTTTCTCCAAATATGATCTCCAAATGAGCTACAGGCATCTCTCTTTCCTGGTTTTTGGTTTTATTGGTGACACTTTGTCAGGTCAATCTCATAGTTTTTCCTCATTGTTGAGCTACTAAAAGGCCAGTCTAGTCAAATTTGATATTGACATCTTCAGCCTGGCTGTTCATGACTAATGCTAGCATTGTCTTGGAGCCTAAGCATGAGTGTTTTTAAGCAAGCTCTTGGTTGAGACTCCTTATGACAGAGTTCTCCCAACCCCACTCACCCCTCAGTTCCATTTATTCTGTGTGATCCCCCACAGCCTTTTGCTGATAGAGTCCCATCACCAAGTAGCCAGCTTTGTGGGTGAGCTAGCAGCCAGGGAACAAATTCTGGGCTATCTGTATCTTCAGCTGCTTGTGTTACAACAGGATACTATAGATGATGTAATTTATAAAGAAGAGAAATGGGTTCCTCACAGTTCTGGAGGCTGAGAGGCCGAAGACCTTGGCACTTGCATTTGGTTTGGTGTGGGCCTTCTTACTGTGTTCTCACAGGTCCAGTTGAGCCAATGCTTTGTGAAGCCTCTTTTTAAAAGGGCCTTCATCCCATTAATAGGAAGTAGCTATATGGTCTAATCACCTGTTAAAGGCCCCATCTTTTAATAATGTCATATTGGCAACACCTGAAATTTGGAGGGGCTCCATTCAAACTACAGCAATCTGCTCTAGTGCACATTGAACCCCAGAGGATACTCAACCCTCTGTACCAAACAGAAGGTGGAAGTGTTGTCTGTTTCAGCCATGGACCCTCTCTGTGCTCAGGTATCTCCTTTCAAGATCTCTTTTCCCTAGCTGAGGTAGACACAGAAAAAATAAATAAACGAGGTTCCTACCTAAACTTATATCCAGTGTGGGAAGGAGACAGAACTCTTCTCTCCTTGCAGAAACTATTAAGGTCAAATAGTTGACCTTAATAACATGACATCGGGTGTTTTGAAAATTCACTGAATGTTTATCAAGTCCTCAGTTATAGAAATAATCAGAAGACTGAAGAATACAGGCTTATGAATTCATTTACTTGAGTGTGATTACGATGACAATGGCAAAAAAGTAACTTGTAAGCATGAAAATAGAGATACTCTTTCCTCCAAAGAGTTGAAAGCTTTATGACAGCTATTATTATGTTGGCCCTCTCAGCTTCCTATGGAATACTTTATTTGAGATAAGTGCTATTCATTTTCATATTTCGTGGATTTGAAATTTGACAAATTGATGCACACAGTGGCTTATTCTTGTGCTCATAATCTCAGTGGTAAAGGCAGCCAAATTCAGGACTTGTTTGGAACCTCAGGGTAGGGAGGCTGTAGCTGTAAGCTCTGCTTAAACCTGGGTATCTTGATACCTTTCTGTGTCTGCTCTTGCTTAAAATCAGATTCCTTTATCCTAGAGAGACCTGGCACATTTAAGAGCCTCAAATTGCATGGAAATAATTGAGGCTGGCTTATTGTGATCAGTCCTATCACATCCAACCCTTACGAGGTTGGTGAGCTCTGTGAAATAACACCGCTGTGTCCTAGACACTGTGATTATCTGTAAGAATGGTTAGTTGACTGTGTCGCTCCAAACCTCAAAAATGTATAATGCTACTTTCATTCAAGTCATATGTGTTCCTAAGTCTTCAAAACGGCATAAAGTTGCCGTGAAAGTCAAAGTTGTGCACAAGCTCCACATTCCACCCATTACAAACTGTAGCCAAGAATTCTTCACCTGTAGATGCAAGGTCTTCTGAAGATAACACCTTGCACTTTCCTCGCCTTGTTTGAAAGAAGCAATACTGAAATGAATCATACCTCAAACACAGAAATAAGTTTTAACAGGACACATATTTGTCTTCTGCCAGATTATTTCTAGAATTTTTTTAAAACTTGGCTTCTTAAAAAAAAAGGCATCTGAACGTACAACATGTAATAGAGCTGTAACACTTTCCGAGCAAGGAGGAAATGTGTCTTTAAGCAACAGAACTATCCACAAACATGTTTATACAGACACATTCATGCATATGCTGACAAACGAAATTTTTTCCTTTCCTTTTAGTACTGGAGTAGAATTTAGTCAATACTTTAAAAACATTATCTTTGCTTTCAAAATTTTTATTTCAAAACACAAAAGAGCATCATACTATCTGGTAAGAATAAATTTGGAATACTCTTTTTTATTGTATAGCCGTTGTCTCTAAATTCCCACATTCCATCTTACCAAACATAAATAGGTTCTACACTTTCATCACGTGTCCCACTGTGAAACGCAAATTGCGGACACCTGATGATGAGAACTGAATCCACTTTTTTTTTTTTTTTTTTTTTGCTGTTAGTTCCGGTTCTCCTGGTAACTTAAATCCTGGGGAAGAAGTTGCTCTGTACTGATCAAGCCAGTATCCTATTCAGAGTCGAACAAATTGTCTTTCTTGCTGGTGCTGATTCCTTCAACAATCTCTGGAACTTGTCAAGGACAAAGAGGGTCAAGAATAGCTTTTCCATTTTAAGCTACATGACAAAACAGCATAAAGTTTCAGCAAGTCTGTGTAAAGTTTATTCCTGTCATTGGTGCAATCAAATCAAATCTGTTCAGCCAAAGTCAAATGTATTAGCTCCATTCTTCTTTATAATTCAGGAATTAGAGAGCCATCTACTGGTCTAATCTTCTTCCTAAGTGGTTTTCCAAAATAGCTAAGGGGCTATCATAAGTAATTGAACACAGGTCAAAACTGTAAGCCACCTCCCCCACTAACCAAATTACCTTTTTTATTAAATTTGGGGAAAAGAAGTAAATAATTTTCTCTTATGAGATATCAGAATAAAACAGACATATCGTTTCCATTGGGCAAATTACAGAAAATGGAGATTATGCTATAAAAGTACAATGAAATACTAATTTATAATAACCAGTTATTAATCAGCACACAGTTACAAAAAATGTTACATATTTAGGGGTTTTTTTCTTAGAATAATTATAAGACATGCTAACTCCTGTCAGAGAACATATATTCTAATTTTAAATAAAAAGTAAAAAAATAAAACACTGAGTGGACAATGCATTGTTTTGGCATCAAAGAAAGTGTTCAGACTTGGCTAGAACATCTGAGTTTAAATGTTGCATATCCCACGAATTAACTTGATAATTTGAGGCTGATTAATTATCATCAGCTTTCCTATCTGAAAATTGAGGAATGTAATATCTGCTTCACCAACTTATCATGCTACTACACTGTAAATTATGAAAAGTTATATATACACAGGATATGAAATGCTAAAATCATTAAGTCTAATGAGATGCATGAGAAGCAGAAATGTAAACACTGTGGGAGAAGTAATGAAGACCACAGTAGTTAGGGGTGATGTTATAAAAGAGGTATGAATGACGATCACGTGTCCACAGGTGAAAGGGAGGTGGGTGGGCACTTTGTAAAGTACTTGAGTAATTTAAACATAGGACACATCAATCTGAGGGGAAGAAATACATGAACAAGTATGATTTCCCTATGGCTGGTAACATTTAGTGTATATCAGTGCTTCAGGGAAGAAAGTATGAACTTAGTTGAAATTTAATCTCTGGCTAGACGAACACTAGTTTTAAAAAATCATCAAGGGAGAGAATGCAAAATCAAGTATCAAGTAAGATGAAAAATAGGAAGAGGGTGGAGAGCATAAAGCTGATGAGGGAGACTTCAAGAAATAGGTATGTATGATGGAAAGAGTCAA
This sequence comes from Cheracebus regulus, assembly GCA_963574635.1. Taxonomy (NCBI): domain Eukaryota; kingdom Metazoa; phylum Chordata; class Mammalia; order Primates; family Pitheciidae; genus Cheracebus; species Cheracebus regulus. The sequence goes on from CAUYQU010053385.1 coordinate 41,722, forward strand.
ATTAACTTGGAGAGCAGAACTAAAAATAACATTAATGATTCAAATCTTTGGAATTTCTGGAGGTTTTGTATTAGCGTTAATCTCTAAGGTGAATATACTGATTACAGACATGTAGTAGTCTTCTGTACCTACTAAGTAATGAAATCGACTCCTAAGAGAACATTGCTCCCTTCCTGCAAAGCCCACTGTAGATGAGAAATTTGTGACCTAGATCAAAAGGCCTGATTTTCCTGAGAAGCTTCTTTGCAAAGAGAAATTAAAGCTTGTCTTAGCTTCAAGTAGTAAACATGGATATGAATGGATTGTCCTTGCATGTCTTCATTCAATAAAGCATACTGTATTTCCTCCAAATGTAATTAGAAGAAAGAAAAAAATCTGACATCATTATTTTCTTTTTAAGGATTGCATGATAAATGAGTAATATAGCTATTGCTAATTTTTGAACAATGAAGGTAAATTCATACTGGGTAATCTTGTGTATTTTCCAAAGCCTTTTATATTTGAGTAATGACTAAAAGCATATTTTCTCCTGCAGTTTTTCTATTTAAGAAAATCTCATTAACCATGATTTATATTAATATTAGTGGAATTAATGGAAAATTTAGGGTGCTTAAATTCTTAAATTCTATTTTTCATTTCATAGCAGATTTGTTATTTTATTTTGTATAAAACATTTGACCATCCACAGCTTCTATATTTGTAACATGGAATTTAAATATAAACCTAATTCTTTCTCACACATACCATCTTTAAAGGTCCAATTTACATGATACCTTATTCCTGAAGCAAGTTAATTCTCAAGACCGTGAAAGCCTGAAAGTGAAATTCACCACAATTTCTAAAGCACATGCCATTTATTTATTGGATCATTGCTTCCCACAATGAACTAAACTTCTGAGTATGTTTCTCTCTCCCTCTCTCTCTCTCTGTCTCTCTCTCTCTCTCACTCTGCAAAATGTCTTTGGCACATGAAAATGTATTTCAGCTCTGCAATGAAAACCACCTTTTTTCATCTGAAGCCCTAGAGGTTTTAATGGGTTCCTCACTTAGGATATTTGTATTCCACTTTCATTTTAATTATTTTTGTCATTGTTAATGGATCGTAGCAGAAAGTGTTGCTCAAAATAGGTGTCACTCTCTGGGAGGAGTCAATGGATTGATGGATTACCACTCCCTGCCTCCCAATACAAATCTCATAGCTCTTAGCCCATATCAGGGATATAACAGAAATAAGAATAAGGCACTCCACCCAGGAGTTTTGCTGTGTTAATTAGGCCACATATTCCAGGAATGGAGTCATTGTAGCTGACTAAAGGATCTAGACAGTTTTGCCAAAATTAACCAGACATCAAAATAACTGGGAGCTTTAAAAAAATAAAAAGTAATTTTTAAAAAAAGAACTTATCTAGGCCGTACCTCAGAATTTCTGAATTATGCTCCCCTAGGGTTGGGCTTCATAAGTTGCATTTGTATGAAATCCTTAGTGATTCTTAAGCAGTCATGCTGGAATTAGTGTCTGGAACACTGGCCAGTCCAAGAAAAGTTATCAAATTTACTAAGTCCTAAGATACATGTTTAAATTAGTCTGAAGACTTTTTTGCCTTCTACTCTCTAGCCCAGCCAACTAGAGTTCTCTTCAAGGGCTTAGGCCTCAAATATGACTTAATTCTTTGTTTGACTTTTTTTTGCCTTATTTTATATGTTTCTACGTCCAGGACTACTTGGAGTGGAATAAATTTTTGCAAGCAGAATTCTGGACACTGTACTAGAATTTAGAACATCCTGGCAAGATCTAAATTCCTCAGTCTCACCCAGTCTCCCCAGTGATTCTAAACCTTGTAACTTGATACTAGTTTTGAAAATTGAATTAATTTTAAAATAAATTTAGAATTTGAGGTATAGATATTAAAGTATATGTTACACATTTTAACAGTAACAAGCTGAACGTGAACCCAAAATTCTGCAGTATTTTATTGTCATAGAAACCTTTGGGAAACCACAAAATGTGTGTAGATTTTCATGTAAAACTATTAGAGTTCAAATCACATCGCTATTTACTTATTTGCAATCGTGCCCAAAATGTTTAATCTTTCTTAGACTTGGTTTTCTCATCTGTTAAATTGTGATAATTATACTCTCTACATCCTGAGTCTGTTCTGGCTGAGGACCACATGGCATAATCCATGTAAAGTACCTAGTGTTCAATAAATAAGTGCTAAATATTTAACAATAGGTACCCTTATCAGTTAGAGAAGTCAAGCTTATAGCCTTAGTTTTGTTCATCCAAATGAATCTCTGGCACCTTGAAAGCCTTGGGTTGAAATTCTGTAACAGTTTTCGAACCACATACGGTTACTAGTTAGATCATTGCCTGCCACAATAAACTCGTAAGCATGTGCCCCTCTTTTACTGCCATTCATTTCTCAGCTGTGTTCTTAGCATCTTTATCTAAGATCAGTTGAACATAAATGGGTAGATTTATTTCTGGGCTCTCTATTCTGTTCCATTAATCTGTATATCTATATTTGTGCCAGTACCATACTGTTTGGATTACTATAGCTTTGTAGTGGATTTTGACATCAGATACTATGATATCTTGTTCTGTCAGATCAAGATTGCTTTGGCTATTTGAGGGTTTTGTGGTTTCATACAAATTTTAGGACTCTTTTCATTTTCATAAAAAAGTCATTGTAATTTTGAAATTTTGATAGGTGTTTTATTGAATTTTTAGACTGCTTTGGATATATGGACATTCTATCAATATAAATTATTCCAATCTATAAACAAAGAATATCTTTCTATTTATTCTTATGTTCTTCAAATTCTGTATAGTTTTTAGCGTGTAGATATTTCAGAGAATCTTGCTTCTTCTTATTCCATCTTTTAAAGAGGAAAAATATCTGTCCACAACTGCAGCATTTCAATAGCAAAAAAAAAAAATCTGTATAGAATCAGATAATTATGAGCACTGAATTAGATGCTGCTTTGAAATAAATTGATGATAAACAAAACCTTTTAGGAAAAAATAAGATTAAGTATGTTGGTAATGTCCCAGACTTTTCCCACTACCACCTGGCTAACTGTAATCTGACTTCATCATTGTAGTTGATGAAAAAACTTGATATCATGAGAACTGCAGTCCGTATATCTCAGACCCAGTTTCTGAGTGTTCTATAGCTATTACACCAAGCTGTAGGTTTTATATGTACATATTTATGCCTTTGAAAATAGGCTCAGTATGAGCAGTTAAATGTGATTGGATTTGGTCAATATTCCATGTGGGGTGCTAAGGACAGCTCAGCTGAGTCACCTGACAAGTACCTGAGTTAAGAATTTAATTTATAACACCTCCTAAAACAAAGAAATAAAAATAAAGTACCACTTAGACCACATTATATAATATAACTTATGTATCTCAGTTTCTCCAGAGGCTGAATCTGTTAAGCCAGCTTCAACTCAAGAGAAAACTAGAGAGACAACTGGAGAGAAAGGCTTACATTTTCCTAAGGCGAGACTCCAAAAATTTTCTTCTGTGTTCTGTAACAGGAGGCAAGAGTCCTATTCCCATTTACCTCAAGCAGTGATTTAAATAGATGTTTATGTGTTTGTTATTGCCATGAAATTTTAATCATACATGCATCTTTTAGTGTGAAATATAAAAGCATTTCTTCAAACATAAGATAAATCTCTCATGTTTGAAGAGCAAAACATTTTTAGTGACGTGATAATGTATGCAAGTGGAGGCTCAGTGGTCTACTCAGAACAATTGGCAGGATTTAAGAGAGATAGAAGAAGGACTTTTAGATGTGGCTATTTTACTAATTGAGGATATGTCTGATGCATCTGGATCATCAGACTTTCGGCTGCGTCTGATGTGCTTGAATGAGTTTCTGTTGAAAATATAAAATGCTAGACAAGGAGTAAGGAGTGGAGAACACCTAGATTTATTCCCAAAGTCTACTAGCCTCCATCTGGGTAACTTAGGCAAGCTTATATTCATATCTTTAATATGAGAGGCATGGAGAGAAGGTCATAGAGAATAATAATAGTGATACGATGATGATACCAATGCCTAATATTTATTAATAATTTTTATATAAGCACTATTTTATTACTCCTTGTGATTTATATTATTTTAAAAAACACAATCTTCAAAGCAATAAGCATATTAAAGTCCCTCAGGGAATAGGGCTGTACAAAGGGGATTTTCAAGTGAAAGCATCTAAAATAAAGGGAGTCTATGACTAATCTCGACTGCATCTCCACCAAATAAAATCTTGTTATTTAGCAACACAGGGTGCCCCAGTTAAACACTGTTTCATGGTGTGTCTGTGTGGCTGCTCTGGGATAACTTTAGCATTTGAATTAGTGGAATCAGTCATGCACATTGCCCTCAATGTGGTGGGCATCAGCCAATCTGTTGAGAACTTGAGTAATACAATGGGTGGTTGAAAGAGAAACTCACTTTTTATTTTCTGTTTTGCTGCTTGCACTGGGTCAGCTTATTTCCTCTTCTACCTTTGGACTGAAATTCATACCATTGGCTCCCTGATTCTCAAGTCTTTGGACTCTGACTGAATTACACCTGTGGCCACTGGCTTATTCCAGTTAGGCAGCTTGGAGGGGGTAGATTGAGGCACTCTTTAGTCTCCATAATCATATGAGACAATTCCTTATAAGTTTATCTGGAGAACCGTAACTAACATACGACACCTTCTTCCTTTTATTTTGTACAAAAGGATATTATTATATGTGTCACACAATGTTTACATATCTATAAACATTAGATACACCCAACTCTCAAAAAAAGAATTGAGGACACTATCTAAAGAAGTTTGAAGTAGTTAATATTGTTCTCCCCATTTCACAGATTGGAGCACTGAGACTTGGAGAGGATGTGTAATTATGTAATGCTACACACTGGTGAAAGGCAGACCAGGGACATGAAACCCAGGTTATATAATCTCAGATCTGCCCCTTTTAAACAGAAGACTATATTGAACGCATTTTCAGCTTTTCTCAACCCCTTGAAGTGGAAGATGACCTAGGCTGGCTGTTTCGATTGCCCTTGGGAAAGCTAATGATAAAGCTTGTAGAAGCTCTTCCAGCCCAAGGAAAATGAGCCAATCAACCACCTTATTTGAAGTTACAAAACCAGTTGTTACAGGGAAACTTAGAGGTCAGTTGCTCACAGCTGATTTCCTTCTCCAAGGTTATGCCCACAGTTTTGGGCTCTAATATGTCACGTTCCCCAGAATTGCTGCCTCCTCTTAGGTACTCAATTGATGTTTAACAGAAATCAATATGCAGTTTTAACTCTCACTGACAAGGGAAGGTGGATTCTTGTTTCCCAATATATCAAGATAACTTGCTCCTGCAAAATTATTAAGTCTGTGTGACTTGTTGGCCAACTTGACTTCAAATAAAGTTATTTCAACTGATAATAAAAGTCCTCCAAGCTCACAAGACAAGGAAGACCTTAATTAAAATCAATGAAGAAAAAATCTGTAAAACAATTAAGCACTTAAGTTGACTCCATTTAATTTGAGGTCTGAAGGTCTTCTTGGGAAATTACTAAATCACTGGGATGATTTAATTTGACTGCCTTGAATTAAGTCTGGTGAAATAGAAAAGGTCTCTCAGATACTGTATAACACTCAGAAGCATTATAGGAGTAGTAAAACTGAAAGATACAAGAAAACATTTATTTAAAGAAACAGATGCAGGAGTCAGCTGTCCTCTGGGATAGATTCTTGCAGTTGAAATATTTAATAGGCTGTTCATTTAAGAAAAAGCCAGTTCTCTGAGACACAGATGGAAATTTACATAGAAATTTTTCCCTAAAAAACATGTATGCTTTCATCTCAAATCTTTTTCTAGAATTCAGTGTTTATTGAAATAAATAAGTCAGTGAACAAGATAGAATCATCATTCTAGCATTTCTTTTAAAACTGTTGTGCAAAATAGTAAAGTCATGAATGATTATGGTACTAGTAGTTTTGTTCTTTATTTTGATGAGACATCTGTTGTTCCTACCAACCAGTGTTCACTGAATTTCCTTTAGGAAGTTTTTTCCCTTTTCTTTCCATAAGGTTTTAGGGCAAACCACAGCTCCAGAAATACACATGTAATCCAAGTCACAGCCAACTTGACATTCTATTTGCCAAGATCCGGGGAAGCCATATGATTAAATTTGACCTAAAATTAACAAACAAAAACTCAGATCTGAGGCTTTGTGTTGAAATAATTAGAGAAAATTCTCTTTAAAATTTTTTCTGTTTTATTTTTTTGTTTTTTTTTTCTGAAAACATGTCAGGTTTATACTTTGGGTGGATTCGAACCTAGAAAATTTTGAACTGAGTCTGCTACAGTCATCATGTGAAGACCAAAAAAAAAAAAAAAAAAGAAAAGAAAAAAATGAGATGGCAATTCCTGATGTTGTTGTTTGGACTCCAGGATCAAACTAATTCCCAAGCCTACACCTAAGCTTGGCGGAATTGCTACTGTTTCTGTCTAATACTACATGGAGGAGGTTTTTCCATGTTTGCAAATAGTAAAATCAATATTTGTGAGGACTCTTATTTTATCTCACTTGATTTTCAAACAGGTGATATCATTTTATGAACTAAATGTACACATTTACGTTAGGTTTCTTTCTTAGGGCATAATTAATTCTCGTTCTTTAAGAAAGATTTCCTGCAAAGTGGTATTTTTTAACTCCTTGAAGAACATACTTAATATATTTAAAGACTTTTCTCATTTACCCTCGAATCTTAATAGCTGTAACCACTGAATAGATCTTTGTAGAATTCAACCCACACATTTTATGAGGACTGTCTTTTCTGAAAGGATGATATCGACTGCAGGCTTGTGTTCCACCAAACTCATGCTAAACTTCTAATTCTTTTTTGTTTTTTTTGAGACAGAGTCTTGCTGTTACCAAGGCTGGAGTGCAGTGTCACAATCTCAGTTCACTGCTACCCCTGCCACCTGGGTTCAAGCAATTCTCTGCCTCAGCCTCAACCTCCCAAGTAGCTGGGATTACAGGCACCTTGCCACCATGCCCAGCTAATTTTTTGTATGTTTAGTAGAGACAAGGTTTTACCATCTTGGCCAGGCTGGTCTGAACACCTTACCTCATGATACAACCGCCTCAGCCTCCCAGAGTGCTGGGATTACAGACGTGAGCCACTGCTCCCGTCTGAACCTCTCTAATTCTTAATGTTCTACTATTTGAGGTTGAAGATTTGCAGAGGTAATTGGTCATGAGGATAAAACCTTCTTGATGGCATTAGTGCTCTTATAAGAAGAGACATGAGAGAGCTTGTTTCCTTTGTCTCTACCATGTGAGAAAACTAGGAAGAAGGCACTCACCAGAACCCAACTGAGTTCACATTCTGACCTCAAACTTCCCAACCTGTAGAATTCTGAAAAATAACTTTTCTTGAAGTTATCAAGTACATGGTATCTTTTAATAGCAACTTCAAATGACCAAGACATATGCCTTAAGCAAATAGCCCACCACAAAACAGAATAGTAATCTGAAATTTCTGATTATTTTTTTATAGAAGAGTGACCCTAATATCATTTCACAAGTAGGTATAGGCAGTCAACTAGTGCGTAGAGTGCACATCTAAAGTGAGTTCGAGGTAATAATTATTTACTAATAAATGACAAACATTACACTGAAACAAAGTAAGTTTAAACTATTTAATATATCACATATTTAAATTAATACGACCTATTTTTTTTAACTTCTTAAATCTATGAACTGTTGTCATGTAAGTTACCATTGCACCCTCACAAAAATGGGCTGATTCCATTAATTAAATTTCTCTCCATACTGTTTGTTTGAGGGTAAAAAGAGAGAGAGAGCTAAGCTAATGATATCCAGTTGTGAGAATTTTTACTTACCTGGTTGAGTTGCTCTTGGGTGAACTTGGTTGAGTCAGTCTTTAGGAAACCCAAACTTTGACCCCCTGGTTAGTAATGAACTTGCTCTGCAATTATTTAAGTCCTTTCGGCTTTCCTTTCCCAACTGCAATGGGTGACATATTCTCCACTGAGTCACTTTTGACTTTAAATTATGCAACAATGCCAAGCTCGTTGCAAAAATAAAGTGTTCTGTATGTGATTCATAACCAAAAAAATAATGTTAACCTCTACAGTCTCCTAAAAACTAATTATGCTTCATAAACTCCAAATAACTACAGCTGGCTTGAGCTGCATTTTAAATCCACATTAAGTTAGAAGCATTCGATCAAGTAAATTCCACTTAAAAGCATTAGACAGGCTAGAGAATAGATGGAGGGTCTCATTAAAAAAAAAGATTAAGAAGGAAAAGTCAGAATGATTTTGGTAATGTTTGTACATAACCACGGGTCTACCCTCAAAGCAGAGAAATAATTCCTTGCTAAGTAATTCCCCAAGAGAAGCCTGATAAAGCCAGAATGGGTTAATATTCTTAGAAAGAACAATGCTTAAACATATCAACTTATTGAGAAAATTATCTGCAACAGAAACTAGCTAAGCTATGCTCATGTATTTTCACAATTAATTCATATAAAAATTTTAGGAGTTAGGTTTATTAAGTTTCATATTTTACAGAAAAGCAAACTGAAGTAGAGGGAGGTTAAGTAGCTCTTCCAGAATCACATATTAGTTAGTGGTAACATAGGTATTTACACCAAGCTTGACTCATTACTGAAAACAACTATAATGTATAACAAGAAACACCATATTTTCCATTTACTAGGTGTTATATAACCTAAAGTAATAGTTTTGCTCACACTTGAGATGAACAGTCATTTAAAACATTATTGTTAAAGCCATAAGGTTTTAATGTTTATAGATTAAAGTTTTTACTTTATTATTATTATTATTATTATTATTATTATTTGGTTGTCCAACTAACCAGTCTGAACTGCAAAAAGGAGCAATGACAATCAAGGCAGAGAAGATTTTCTCAAAACCCTTCTAACTATACCAGCATATGACTGAAGATTTCAATAGGATCCAAGAAAACCCAGAGTGTTCAGAAATACTGACTATATGAGTCAAAACCTCCAACTGTCAGTGACACACCCCAATGTAATTAGCATAAGCAATGAAAAAGATGGGCCCAACTTCTTAGATGGCATAACTGGTAAGTCTCAGGTTAGGTAAAACTTCAGGCAGACTAGAACCAAGAACAGAAATGATCCTAAAAGCTTTCACTTTCTTTCTCATTACACCCATCCTCTCCTCTTCCACCTTGATGGGGATGGATGAAATGCACATGGTGAATTACACTTCACCACGTGCAGTTCTATTTTGTGGACCCATTTCAGGGAAGGATTATAATTGACTTGTTTCCATCACATCTCAATCTTTAAACCAATCAATGCCACCAAGAGGTAAGGACTGGGAAGGTACATGCCCATAAATACCTGTTCCCCATTCTAACTTTAATTTGTGACAAAGGGACACTGGGAAGACAGATGTGGCAGATATTCATTACAGAAGCTGCTGTTCTCCTGTGCAACATGTGTAATATTTTCTTGGCCTTCACAAAACTTCCAATTAGTTAGTAATATATTTTAAAAAGTTGAGGTTCAGAGGTCTTAAGTAAATGTGGTTCATTATAACACACCTACTGTCATCTTCAACATACATAACATGTTCTTAGCTATAATACTATAATGCCTCTAGGAAAGACAGATATTGCTTGCCTATCAAAGGAGCACAGTGTTTTTCCTCCTTCATGCCAAAGCTATAAAGATTCAACAAACCATGCCAGATACCTAGAAAATGGAAAAATTCTCCCATTGCTTTAAATGTAACCCAGGAGTTTTAAAATTTTCAGTATAGGCAGACCTATCTGAAAGAAAATGGAATCTGTTTCTGCCTAAATCTTCAGAAACTATAATGGAAACTCTGCAATTTTATTATCACACAGTGAAGGCTTACAATGCTCAGCATTCTGATTTCTACTTTTCTTACTAACTTGATTGAGAATGATTGAATTAGGCATACTGGCATGCAAACTTTTAAAATTAAAAAACTCATTTATAAGAAGACAGAGGCTAAAATGAAGAATATAGCATAGGCTTCTTCAACATTTCCTTACTGCTCTTGGATCCGGAAATAAAGATTTTTATCCTGATATAAGTTTACAAGCATATGGAACTTTCTGAAATAGAAATAGTTGAATGTAATGGAATGTGCCCCTTGGCTGTAAGTGGATGTCCAATTGTTTATCTCAAGAAACTAGAGAACTAAAAGGACAAAATTCTCTCCCTTCAAAAGTCTGTATTTTAATAACTCAGGCTCTTTGACCTAGAGCAGTATTGGGATGTGTTTGTTTCTTTCTTTTTGTTTTTTAAATTATACTTACAGTTCTAGGATACATGTGCAGAACGTGCAGGTTCGTTACATAGATATACACATGCCATGGTGGTTTGCTGCACCCATCAACCAGTCATCTACATTAGGTATTTCTCCAAATGCTATCCCTCCCCTAGCTCCCTACCTTCTGACAGGTCCCAATGTGTGAAACTCCCCTCCCTGTGTCCATGTGTTCTCATTGTTCAACTCCCTCTTATGAGTGAGAACATGTGGTGTTTGTTTTTCTATTCTTGAGCTAATTCGCAGAGAATGAGCTAATTCGCAGCTTCATCCATGTCCCTGCAAAGGATATGAACTCATCATTTTTTATGGCTGCATAGTATTCCATGGTATATATGTGCCACAGTTTCTTTATCAGTCTACCATTGATGCACATTTGGGTTGGTTGAAGTCTTCGCTATTGTGAACAGTGCTGCAATAAACATACGTGTGCATGTGTCTTTATAGTCGAATGATTTATAATCTTTTGGGTATATACTCAGTAACAGGATTGCTGGGTCAAATGGTATTTCTGGTTCTAGATACTTGAGGAATCGCCATACTGTTTTCCACAATGGTTGAACTAATTTACACTCCCATCAACAGTGTAATAGTGTTCCTACTTCTCCACATGCTTTCCAGTATCTGATGTTTCCTGCCTTTTTGGTGATCATCATTCGAACTGACGTGAGGTGGTATGTATCTCTTTAATGCTTACTTCTTGACATTGAAGACAGAAATATTATTAATCAGTTTCTAAATCTTGTGATACTTCTGCTCTTTAAATGACCTCATTTTAAATATTTTTGGTTATGTCTCCAGTTTCCTTTAAAAATTTTTTATGCTCTAATGTCTACCTTCTTTGGCTGATATGTAAAGATTGGGTATAATGATTAGCACAAGATATTGTAGGACATGTATTAGTCTAGTTGCACTAACACTTACCAAGAAAAGCTTATATATGTTATCTTAGGAGTTTGCATAATCAAAAAGTAATAGTAAAGTAAATAAATAGTAACATTGTGAGGTTTTACCCCAGGTATACGCAACAGATAATGCCCTAGATTTTAAAAATAATTTTATCTCAAACAATTTGGTAGTTTCATCCCAATGAACATTTATTAAACACTGAGTAAAACATAAGTAGCTTTTTGGGGTTTTTTTTTTTTTTTGGAAAGTTACAAGGAATTTCCCAACTGCCAGGAAGGTCACATGCATTTCATACCAACTATAGCCCGTGGAGAGGGGAAGAACTGTTAACATTCTTAACTGTGTATTTAGACCCTGAAATATCCAAGGGCATCCCTAAAGTTCTGGAATTCCAGCATGAGATATTTAAAATCACCACAGCACCTTAATTTTGCAAAAGTATTCTTTTCTGATGAGATTTAAAGTAATGAGAGTTTAGGAGGACACTTCAAAGGATATGGTGAGTATCTATTTATCTTGATGTATAGCAATGTGGTAGGCAGTAACACCCACATATCAGGTGAAATGCTAGGTATCCCTTAACTGGTATTCTACTGACCTAGGTTGGATTTGATTTCCAACATTTCTGAACATTACGGACCCTTCATGTATTGCAATCAGCACCTGCTGCTACTTCTTTAGATGAGACCAAAGACCATTAGCTGGGCAATGAAGGTACTAAGGAATCCCCTTTGCTGGTACCCAGATATGAGAGGTTAATTAGGGATGCTGTCTACTTCTTCATCCTCAACGTAGTTAATCTCAGAGTTTAAAAGCTTTTGGGAAAAAAAAGAGATTATATTGCTTACATGAGGATCATGTAAGAATTAGATAAGTACTAACTTTCTCAGCTCCCCTTTGCACCAAAATCTTAATATGACCTCTTGCTATTCATCCTTAAAGGACTCCTTATACTCAAACAAATTGTTGATTTTTGACGAGCACAATGACTCAGACAGAAAGCTACCATACAGTAACTTTATGCCGACAATGATACTACATTTTCAAATTTAATGACACATTAAAAAATAAGAAAATATTTAAGAGATCAAAATGAGTTTCTTCTTGAAATTTTACTTAGATAACATAAAATGTACTTGAAAAATAGTTTCTTCTTATTTTTCATGTAAGATGTTATTTTTAAGTGCCTCTTTTCATTTTGTTATTTTCCATTTTTGTTTTTAAATCTTCTAGATCAAAATATGATTAACATATTGAAATAAGTAGAGTATAAGTTGATCCTCAGCTGAGAAAAAAATGAAGATGGTATTTAAGTAAACTGAATATTTATTATAATTATATGATGAGTTAGCTTGCACACTATCTTACAAAAACCAAAGTGATTATCTATTTATCTAGCTATCTATCTGATCTCATCTACCTAACTCTCTATATCATATCTGTATCTTATGCACCTCTAAGTTTACCCCAGTTTTGATTTGTCAAATTGAAATACTGTTGACTGTCTTTTCCAAGGAAATGGTACAGGTATTGAGATAGGAAGGTAAGAAAAATACAGTAGAAATTACCTGAGGCATTGTCCTCCCGTTGAAAGCCTTGCCTGGAGACAGTTCAGGTCTTAGTCACCGTACTTAGAAAACTCTGTAACTGCTGTCAAAGAAGTTTAGCCTCCTTCAACCCAAACAGTGTGAAGTTTCAAGCCGTATTATAGAAAAGAGATGGAGAAAAGTCAGTTTATTCTCACGGGATAAGAAAGGGGATCCACAATGATCTAATTGAGATTTATCAAGTTACATCTGACTTGACAAGTCTTTGAGCAAGCATCTCTTACACAAATAATAGATCCACATGAAAAACAATGTATCTTGAAATTAGGACTATATTAGAAATAATAGATCCCCATGAAAAGAATGTAACTTGAAATTAGCCAAAAGTCATTTAAGAAAAAAGAGAAATTGTAAATTTCCCACTCTAAGCACCCCTAAATAGGGAAATACAGGGCTGCTGAGATAGGGCCTGTTAAAACAGGATTTACAGAGCAAAGAGGAAAGAAGGGAAGGCTCACTATTGAAACCTGTAGCAGTATGGAGGGTGACTGTCTTAGTTCATCATCGGAGACTAGGGCTGGCATGCATCTGTCTGAATCACCTACCTAAATGTACAGTTACAGTTACGTTTATTAGGCAGAGTCTATCTTAGATTACTGTGAGTTTTTCAACCCAAAACTCCAAATGGACTTTTGTGTCCAGAAGATGCTTACTAGTGTATAATTTACAAATCAATGGATAAATGTAGCCTTAAATTTGTTAGTAGACTATATTTAGCATTCAAATTTGAGTGCAATTTCTAATAATAATACATTAAGGTGCTTCAATGAGTATCATTCTAACAGAAATATCACATTAATGGTGTACTTGATAGTATTCACAGAGATTTCTCCTATATTGATTCATTTGAACTGGCTACAACCCTGTAAAATAGGCAGGGTTGATATTTTTTGTTGTATTACACAAACAAATCTGAGCTTTTAGGTCTTAACTAGCTGCCTTGGTTTACACAGCTAGCTAAAGGTTAGTAAGAAGCTTTGTAATGGAGAAGTAGACCAATGCATACTGGTAAATAGTGCCTAAGCAGTGGCTTTAGTGACAGCAATGTACAGTAAAACCAATCTTCATAACAATTGATGAAAGAAACCTAATTTTAAGATACAGAGAACATGAGCAATTTTATGATTTATCTCCATTAACTCACCCCCTTATTCATTTATTGTCAATAGTATAGTAAGTAAATGGGGAACTATCATCCAGTCTCAAATGTAGAATATTTCCAATAACTTAATTATACTTTTGGGGTTTTCCTCTATCTCACCTCCATATCTTCTCATCTTCCTTCCCAGTTATCACTCTGTTGAAGTTTGTGTTTATTAGATATATCTAATATATATGGCATATACATACATGTGGATATATCATATATGACTATAAGTACATGTCCATATGATATGCTTATATATACAGATATATTGTTTCACTATGCATTTTACAATACATGTGCATGCATGCACACATACATAGATAGCCATGCCCTCTTACTAGGTGTTTCAGTTACCCATGATCGCCTCTGAAAATAAGTGACTACAGTATAATGAGATTTTGAGAGTGAGAGAGAGACCACATTCACATAACTTGTATTACAGTATTTTGTTATAATTATTCTATTTTTTGTTTTTTATGAGATGGAATCTCACTCTTGTTGCCCAGGCTGGAGCACAGTAGCACAATCTCTGCTTACTACAACCTCCGCCTACCGGGTTCCCAGCTTCAAGCATTTCTCCTGCCTCAGTATCCCCAGTAGCTGAAATTACAAGCACCCACCACCATGCCAGGCTAATTTTTGTATTTTTAGTAGAGATAGAGTTTCACCATATTGGCTAGGCTGGTCTTAAACTCCTGACCTCAGGTGATCCACCCGCCTCAGCTCCTCAAAATGCTGGGATTACAGGGATGAACCACTGTGCCAGGCCAGTTATCATTGTTAATCTCTTTCTGTGTCTAATTTATAAATTAAATATATCATCAGCATATAAGTTTATATAGGAAAAACATAGAATATAGAGGTTTTGGTATTATCTGCAGTTTCAGGAATCCACTGGGGCTGTTAGAGTGTATTTCCTGTGGATAAGGAGGGATTACTGTACAACTAAAATGAGTAAAATTTTATTGAAATAATAAAAGTTGTTTAATTTGTTTTTTAAAGTCAATATGTTCCAAATTATGCTACTAGGATATATTTTTTTTTGTTTGTTAAGTTGCAGTCCATTTATTTCCACTGCATTATAATATTCCATTGTGGACACCATTTTTTGAATCAGTTTGCCCATTGAAAATTATTTAGTTTTTATTATCCATTATGAATAGAAACGCTATGAACATTCTTGGAAATATCTTCTAACACATAAGATAAGATTTATCTTGAGTGTATACCTAGCTCTGGGCTTAGTGAGTCATAGGTTATGTGAATATCCCACTTTATAAGACAATGCTAAATAGTTTTCTGAAGTGGTTTTACGATTTTCACTTCTACCAGCATTGTATAAAACAGTACTTTGATTGACACTGGGTATTGTCAGACTTCTTAGCTTTTTCCAATCAAGTGATTGTAGAATAATTTCTCATTATGTTTCTAATTTGCATTTTTCTTCTTAGTAGTGAGATGGATATTTACTCATATGTTATTATACACATGTTCAAGTCTACTGCCGTTGAATTTTCTAATGATATATAGATGTTCTTTATATATGCTTGTTTGAAATACTTTGTTGGTTAAATGTGCAGTGCATATTTCCTCCTATGTTTTAGGTTTAATTTTCAGATTTTAAAGGTATATTTTGATAAATAGACCTTTCTGATATTAATATAGACAAAAGTATTAGTCTCTGTAGTCATGGTCGGGACTCCCTGTGTTTGCTTAAGGAATCCTTCCATATCTTGAGGTGAGAAAGATATTCTTCTATTTTTCACAAGTTTAAATTTTTTTCTTTTGGTATTTAAATGCTTAAATTCATCTGCAGCTTAGTTATATACATGGTCTTAGCCAGAAATCTAGCTTTTAACTTAGATATAATACATTTTTAATCTACATTTATTGAACAATCCATTCTATCATCAGTAATTTGCTGTGCTACCTCATTTCTAGACCCAATTCTCATGAGAGTCTGCTTCTGAGCTCTCTATTCTACTCCACTGGTCACACGCTGGCTAAGGCAGTGTGATCTCTATATACACACAACACTCTCTTAATTAGTTGTATTTTTTATAACTCTTTCTATTGGCCCCTCCTAAATGTACTTTTTCGGAATATATTGGACCGTCTAGCCAATTCACAAGTCTATATGCATTTTCGAAAACACTGTCTTACTGTGAAATAGTACATACTTACAGAGAAGTTCATAAAATATAAATGTGCAGCTGCATAAAATATTTTAATGTAAACACCAAGAAATAGAACAAAGCTTTTTTCCAAGTTTTCCAAATGCCTCTTTTCAATCACAATCTCTTTCTTCTTTCTGAATGTAATCAGTGTGTTGATAATCACTACCCTGCTGTGCTTTGTATCTAAGTATTTATCAGTAAGATAGTATAATTGTAATGCATTGGAATATTTTATTAGTGGAAAAATATAGTATTATTTTGTATCTGGCTTCCTTTGAACAACATTAAGCTTTTAAGATATATTCATATTGTAACATTTAGGTATAGTTCATTTATTTATATTGCTGTATAGTATTCCACTGAATGAATGCATACCACAATGAATCTATCTGATAGAGATTTAGGTGTTTTCAGTTTAGAGCTGTGAAGAATAGCATCTCCATGAATTGTCGCAAATGTGCACACATTCTTCTAGAGTAATACTGAAACTAAAATTTATGAGTCATAAAGAATGCATAAATTAAAACTTAGTAGAAAAATGCTGAAATGGATGAGTGAATTTGAACATACATAAGAAATATATACAATTTATTATTCTTCTACATTTTCATCCACATCTACTGAGTTTTTGCTTTGAGTGAGTTTTTAATTTTCTTAAGGTTTTTAGCCATTTTAACGGATGGGTAGTGACATATTACAATTTAAAATTGTATGTATTTGATGACTAACAATATTGAGTCAATTTTTATATGTCTTTTGGCTACCCATACTTTTTCTTTGTAAATGCCCATTTTTCCTATTTGATGTCTCTTTTTCTTATTGAATTGCCTGATTCCTTTATATTCTACATAATCTTTTGTTGGTTGTATTTTTTGTACATATTTTCTGTCACTGTGAGGTTTCCCTTTTCACTCTCTTAATGGTAGCACCTCTCTTTCTCTCTCTCTCTTTCTCTCTCTCTCTCTCTCCGTGTGTGTGTGTCTATATATATAAGTAAATATACATATATGTGTGTGTATGTATTTATATATCTGTCCCATGAACAGAAGTTCTAAATATAAATGCAATCAAATTTGATATTTTCCTTTGTGATTGGTGCATTTTGTATATACTGTTTACAAAATATTTTCCTACCGCAAAGCATGAAAGAATTTTTCCGTGTTATATTCTAAAAGTTGCACGTGGCTCATATAGTATATATTTTGTGCTCTTTTGTAATTAAGCATACACTCCATGTGAAATTGCTATTTTGGTGGTGTATGGTTTAAGGTTGGGCCAAGATTCTTCCCAGCCCCTCTCCCCTACAACTCTGAATATCAAATTATTTCCATTTGTTTACTAAAAAGACTTTCTGCCCATTACTCTGAAATTTCACCTTTTTCTCAAATTAAGTCTTGATGTGGATGTGATTCTTTTTTTTTTATGCCATATTTTTTGTACTTTTTATAGTTGGTTCAACATTATACCATTTTAATTATGATACAAATATTATAAGCTCTCATATCATTTTTAAAGCTCCTAGGGCATATAATCTATTCTTAGATCTCTGTATTTTCATATAATGTTTTAAATAATCTTTTCAATTTACATATACAAGTACATACACATATATGTGAATAATAGGTTTGATTATAATTGCTTTAAAACTATGAACAATCAAAGGGAAATCTGTATCTCTACATTGTTGATTCTTTTAATCTATGAAAATGATGTCTTTTCATTATTAGTTATTCTCAGGATGTTTTATAGTCATCTGTGTAGTGGTATTTAAATCTCTTTATAAAGACTGAATTTTATATATGGAAATCTTATATACATACAAAATCTTACATATATATATTTCTAGATAGTTGTTACTTGAGATGCTGTTATAAAAGATATCTTTCAAATTTCATTTTTTGATGTGTGTCAAGCATTTATAAATAAAATATGTTTTTGGTACAATGAATTTGTACTCATAGCTAAATAAACAATAAACTCTGTCTTGATTTTGATATGGATTTTATGAAATCTTCAGAGTAAAGTGGTGGGAACAGTTATCTTTATGACATCAGTTCTTTCTTTTCATGAAAATGAGCTATCTCCAATTATTTCAATCATTGAGCTGACTTTTGATGCAATTTTATAATTTCTGCATGTCTTACACAGTTTCTTTACAGATACTTAACCAAAAACTTTATGTTTTTGTAAATTTTAGAATTTATCTGTTTTTACAGAGTGTATTCTTTAACTTTTTGGCTGTAGTTTATATATGTAATTGACTCTCATATGTTAGGCTTATATCCATGCAGATGTAAAGATGTTTAAACATTAAAATACCTTTGTGTTACTAAGATAAGTCAAATCTTATGTTTATTCTCTGTTGAGTTTGGACTTCTTATATTTTAGGTGTTTTTTTTCCTTTCTCAAACTAATATGTGAGGAAATGAGAATCTAAACTTTCTGTTCTTCTGTCATACCTCACTAATTTTGGCATAAAAATACGCTAAATATGCTACTCAAATGAAATGAGCTAGAAGACATTCTGTCTTTTTCTCTTCTCTGAAAGAATTTTTAGGTTGAACACATTCTACTATTTAAGCAAACTCACTTATTAATCTGTATATGCCAAATGGGATACTTTTTAAATGACCTCTCTAATTTCTAAACTATTTGTAACTTCTCTTTTTCCTTGAGTTTGTTTTAGTAAGATTAGCTTTTCATTTTTTTGGAAGTAAATTTGACAGGATTCTTTCTTGCCATTAAAAGAAACTATAGTACCTGCTACAATGGCCCTTTTTATTCATAGTGCTGAGTTTTTGTCTACTCTTTTTAGCTGAAAGGGCATCTATTTTGCCAGAGGTTGTCTCTTTTACTAGGCATTTAAAAGAACCAACTTTTATGACTGTGAATTATTTTTGTCTCTAAATTGATTTTTGCTTTCATCTTTATTTCATCTTTGTACTCTGCTTATTCTGTTGTTCTTTTTTTAACTTTTTAAACTGGACCATTGATTCATTTATTTTTTACTCTATTTATTTTCTAATATATACATTTAAGACTGGAAATTGCACTCAGATTATTTTTTTGTCTATGTTCCTCAGTTTTGATATATAATGTTATCTTTTATTCCTGCATATTTTAAAAATTTATTGATTTCTCCTTGGAGCCATGAGACATCTAAGTTTTATGTCCAACTTCCAAATATATATGTTTTATATATGTATTTAAATTATCTTCAATACATTTAGAGAAAAAAATTCTATATGATGTTAATTCTTTAGAGGCTGATAAGAATCAATTTGTGTCATAGCATTTAGCAATGTAAGCACATCTTCAAAATGCTTATATCAGTCATCTTTTGCTATAAAAATAAATATCCCAATTTTTCATAGCTTGCAACAACAACTTTTATTTAGTTCATGGTTGAAAGGCTATCAGCTCCAGTTGTATTCAACTTAACCTGGCTCAGGTGAGCTCCCCATTTCTTGCCATTCCATGCTCTACAGTGAAGGATCAGCATCTATCTGGGACATGCTGTTTGCACGACAAAGAGCGGAAACTCCTAAGGCTAAACTAAATCACATAAGCAAATTATAGTTATTTATTGGTGCCTGGGTTTTTCATATTCTTTTGGAAAAAGCAAGTCATTTGACCAAGTGTGACACTGGGGCAGCTACATATACCCAATGTACCTGGAGGCATGACACAGATGGGAATAATAATAATATTTTTAAAGATGAGTAATCATATAATTGAGAACATTAGTAAAATCTACCATAACAGTTGAAAAGAATGTCTATTCTAATTTTTCTTTGAAGAATTAAAAGAAAAATGTATGGGTTCATTTGACTATGCTTATTAGTTGGGTCGTTCAAATCTCTGTTCTTTACAAATCTGTCTACTTGATATAACAGTAACAGAGAAAAGTTTACTGAGAAGCTAAAATGTTTATATTTAATAAAGTGTCCTCGTTTGTATGAAACAAAATCTATTGAATGTATTAAAGAACTAAACAAATCTATCATGATAATAGGACATTTCAAAACACTTCTCTGTCTCTGGCTAAAGGAAATCTTGCTGACTAGTTAAGCTTGAGGAGTTCACTTTTGTTTGAATTATTGAAGGCAGCTTTTGTCTTTTGTTAAAGACAAAAAATAAAGAGAACATTTAATGTCTGAATATCTTTCTATGTAATTTAACTGTTCATACTATATTCAAGAGTTTCAAGTGGTTTTAGCTATGAAAAGACAATTTATTTTTGAAGTTCAAAACATAAAATGTTTGCATTTAGAAAGGATTTATGAGTCTTAAATTGTTGCCACATTTAATTTTAGATTGTTATTTTGTCACTTGTGGCACACTTACATGCAAAGATGTAGGTTATCTCCCAAAGGACATAGATACATAGAAGAAAGTTAGGAGAGTCATTGCTTTTGCCTGCAGAAAACCCCTAAATTTGAAAGTTTAGGTTACACCAATGATAAGAATGGGTGTAAATTAAAAGGTGGTCAGTAACTTGACAAAATGATAGTTGAGTAGATGAGTTGGTGTGTCCTACATAGATTGTTTCAATAGATAACTTTAGTTGAAAGAATTCATTTTACTTAGTTAAAATTTATAGAACAAGGCAATGCGACCCCCCCCAAAAAAAAACTGTTTCAGAATTCTGTGTGTGTGTGTGTGTGTGTGAGAGAGAGAGAGAGAGAGAAAGAGAAAGAGAATACTTTTGCTGCTCCAATTTAAACTATCCTCTTGTTTGTCACTAATACCCAATGTAATTTTCTCAGGTTGATTTTCCAAGAGGTTTTAATTTTGACAGAGTTTCTGTTACATTGTGCATTTCCAATCTTTGACAGAGAGTGGGTCATAGTCAGAGCGGAGACTTGGCCCGTCTCCAATAAACTTTTCAGATTGTCTGTTGAGATGGTTCATGTTAGCATAGGAAATAAGTAACTTTAGGTGCTTTACAAAACTCTGGCATATATCCTTCAACCGTGTGGAAAAACATGAGATTTCATTTACAGAAAGATCTTCAGGCCATATACTGCTTCCTCAGGCATAAATACAGTCAATCTGAATTCTTCACAGTTGATCATCTCCTGAACCATACAACAAGATAAATGACTCGAAACACATCTAATACACTGTTTTTAACTCATGCTGTCTATTTATTATGTTGTCTTTTTTCAAATTATCTATTGACAATAAAACTAATCTCAGCTTCCTAATTTATTCTGCCAAGCCAAGAATATGTTTATGCAATCATTCATTCAACAAATTGTACTGTGAACCCCTAATGTGTGTCAGAGACTATGTTGGGCACCAGAGATACATCCAGTGCAAGGCAGTCACTGTTCCTTCTGTCATAGAGTTCTTTGAGTATGTTTTCGTTCCTTTGAGAGTTCCAGGGGTGGTGTGGGGGGGCGGAATTCTTTGACTTTCAAATTCATCCTTCAGATGCTTGATATTTTCCTTTTGTGGTGTAAAGAATGACCCGGAAAATGTTATGGGGATGATTTTCCTTTGGTCATGGCTCAGATGTAACTCAAACAAAGGATTTAATTACAGATCCATTTCTATTGCTGGACACAAGTTTTAGCTGGTGGAGTGCAACTCCAAGTCACCTATCAAGTTGAGGATCAGTTCTTACATGACAAGTGCATAAAAATGTCCAAGTTAGTAAATGATCCTCAGGGAACAGTCCGTAAAATAAATGGAGTTCTTAGGCTTCTTTTTCCGACAGTCCCAGCAGGCAAAAATAAGAGACCAGCATTTTTGCATACTCTAGTACTCCTAACACTGGAATACATATGCCACCAAGGATGGCTGGGTCATAACAGAGATACATAGAGAAAGCAACAGTGTAACCATCAGGCTACTTCCTGGACAGTTTTATTGAGTATTAAATAATTTACATATTTATTGTTATATCAAGGCAAATAGCATATACTATCAAGTAAATGAAAATTTCACATACATTTTAAGATAATGATAATTGTTGATACTTAAAAAATAGCTTCTAGGTGCCAGACACCATGTTATATACTTCGTATGGGTTACCTTATGTTAGTGCTCTGCTATGGTTTGGCTGTGTCTCCACCCAAAATCTCATCTTGAATTATAGTCCCCATAATCCCTAAGTGTCAAGGGACAGACCAGGTGGAGGTATTTGAACAACGGGGCACTTTCCCTCATGCTGTTCTCGTGATTGAGTGAGTTCTCACAAGATCTGGTGGTTTTATAAAGTAGTTTTCCCTGCTCTCTCTAGATCCTTTCTCCATCCTACTGCCATGTGAAGGAGCTTTGCTTCCCCTTTGACTTCTACTGTGATTGTAAGTTTCCTGAGGCATCTCCCGCCATGCTGAACTGTGAGTCAATTAAACCTCTTTCCTTTATAACTTACCCAGTCTTGGGCAGTTCTTATAACAGTGAAAACAGAAAATACATTCTCCTAAAAATGAGACAGGTACATTTTACAGAAAGGATTCTAAGACAGGTAAATTGCTCAAAGTGATAACATAGTAAATGCTGGGGCCAGAATTCAAAGCCAGGCAATCTGAATTCAGAACCTATGTTCTTAACCACTGTGTTAGGTAATTAAATATGCAACTTTAAGGAAATGGCTGATGGCTAAAGCAGTATTACTATTTGCTTTTTTTTAATCAAAAGAGAAATATCAAGAGATGAATCAAATTGTGCTTTACACGATCCTGCTACTGCTGCTTTCTGTTTTATTCTCAACCCAGAACTCAATAGCCCTGCAAAAATCAGTCACTAACCCAATCTCAACCCATCTTTCACTGGCTTCTGGCATAAAACTTCAGGGCCTGACACTTCAGGACATTGTTTCTTACATAAAGAAACAACAGTTGCTATCTCACCTCTTGTTTCTCAATGTAAATCCGAAACCCTTTCACCTGTCCTTTCCCCAGTCTCTTCTAATCTGGCAGTTTGTCACTCAGTAACACCATCACTTTGCTCTCGCCAGGCACAACTCTCCTCCTGCTCTTGCTTTATTCCATGAACTTTTGACTTTCTATGAGCTCACTCTAATATTAACTGATTGACTTTTTTCTATCCTAACCAAGTGCATCTAAGAAAATCAACATGGCCAAATCTCACTGGGTGATCTTGGGAAAACAGAACTTTTTTCAAGACTGATCCTCCCTTCAAATCCAAACTGTTTTCCATGGAGGGAGATCCCATTTCAAAATGTGTTTGAACCAGATTAGCTCATCTCAGTTTGAAATTGTGATTTATCTTAGGAGATAGGCATGTATGGTAGACTCTAGTGAAAATGTAAAGGTTTTCATAACCACTGGATCAATAGAAAATGCATTTATGAAGGTTTGGGTTTGTTTTCAGAAGCTGAGAAAGGCGAAAACCCAGATTTATGAACTAAGGATTAAGGTGAGTTATGGGCAGTAGGCGAGACAATGTTTGGCTGGCTTTTTTTTTTTTTTTGGCTTTTTCTTCAAAATGAGTCATCTCTGAAGCCAAAACAAGCAAAATCCTTTGGCTAAATTCAAAACAAAGAGTTGCACTTGAGTTAAAAGACTAAAGTTATTTCATATCCTTTCTAACTGTATAACACAATGTTTCAATTTTTAATGCGAAATTAGAACCATGGATAATGTGAATTGCAGTGCTCCTAGGTGATAGATAAATTAAATTGCAGGTAGTTTCATGAAGATTGGAAGGAAACTATTGTGTGATAAGAGAGAGGACAGAGATACTATTACCAAAACCTTAAGAAAATCAATTAAGGAAAAAAAAAATTCTTGCAGAGGGAGAAATAATATTTAGTAATTGATATATTTGCTTCTGAGGGTTCAAAAATTCTTAACATAAATAGACATGGCAATTATTATGCCAAAAAAGTCCTCCAGGTAGTCAATTAACTGTAAGCTTCCTCTGCTGTTTTTGACATGTACTTGCTATGAAAACATTAGGGACATATGTCTAGCAAAACCAGCTATAACTCATCAATGTCTTAGGTTTCTAAATACAAAATGGAAATAAAAATAGTACTTGATACTTGTTATATTAGAATCTGATTATGTCACGTTAGTAAGAAGATAGGATTAAGAAAATCTCTTCCAATTTTGGGTTTTGGCAATAATTTTATTGGACCTTTTGACGGTAGAAGGGATTTCTTAGTAGGTAATAAAGAAGCAAGTAAAACTCATTTCAAAAAGCATTTTCCTAGCCTAGAGAAAATTCTGAGACATCTAATCAGTAGGAGTGCATGTATACTGTATAATCAATATTTATGCAAAGTGAAACAAATTTATACAATTCTGGAAAATGACCATCCATTAGACCTTTGTCTAGTACCTAAGAAAGCTCTCAGCTGGCTCCCCAACTAGTGTCTCACACCATTTATAATATGCCATCAGACTTTACTGTGAAGCTGACAATAAAGGTGATCTATTTTTGATGCAATGCCTCACAAAGCATGTAATATTCATGGAAGGGAGACAGTGTTTTTCTCACGTTATAGGTGGAGTGTATTAATACACTCAGTCCCTGCCAGGATTATTAATAACTTCTCTGATTATGGTTTCTATAGCAGATTGCCAAAATATTGTTCTATACTGTTCACACTGTGATTAAATGTAATTCATCTAAGAGGTGAAAGAAGGAGGGACTTGGGCATCAGAACACCAGCAGGCAACTTGGTATAAGATGTGAAAAAAAGGTAGGATTTGGAGTGCTTGGCTCTGATTTGTATCGGTACATAGCTTCCGTAGCGAAAGCTACTTTCTATACCTCAGTCTTGCTGTTGTTACCAGTAGGAAGATGAGAATCATCACCTTTTTAATTCTTAAAAGTTTCTCAAAGTATATAAAGATATGATCTGTGGTACACATTGGATGTATATTTAGTTTCCTATTTTTGCCTTTCAGAGTAACACAAAATGAGAATGTTTTTGTATGGCTCTTTTTGATCCCCAAATTACATCCAAGTAAATATCGAAATGCATTTATGAAGGCTGCCCCTCTTCTGCCAAAACTCTGGTTATTCATGCCTTGCTCTGTGATTTCCAGAGCTGTCTTTTCTTTTCCCACTTCTCCTACTAACTTCACTCTCCTCGTTCTCTTCTTTAGTCTCCATTTGTTTGATGTAGTCAGTAGCATCACCACACGCAGGTCTGGCTGCTCACCACTCAGAAGCTGACAACACGAGGAGTGAGGTGTGGTGAACGGAAAGTTACTTGATTCAAATGCCAGCAGTTGGGGCATGGCCAGGCTCATGCCCTTAAAAGACCATTTCAAACTTTAGGCTGGTGAGAGGTGTTTATAAAGGGGAACTTAGAGGGGGAGGTATGCAGGGGTGGTGCTGGGTGCCAGGTCTCTGTGCCTTGATCGGGTGGCTATCTTGAGCCATGGTCCACCTGGAACGCAGGCTGATGTTGTCTTGATGACGGCTGGGTTGTAGACTAACAACCTGGAGGTAATCTCTGGAATTTTGCAGCTGGGTCTCCGTGCCTGGTTCATCTCAATGTCAGTCCTTGGAATTTCTAAGCAAGCACATAATTAGATAAACTGGCAGTGCAAGGGAGTGTCTGGTGGGTAGGTAGGGAAACCAAGTTTTAAACTGTGTTTCAAGGCTAAAGGTAAGACCAGAAAAAGACAAGTTTTAAAATGCGTTTTGAAGACAAGCTATTGGTTAGAGTGGTTCCCTGTTATTCGCAGGGCATACATTCCAAGATCCACAGTGGGTGCCTGAAATCTTGGATACTATAACACCAAACTCTACGTAATACTATATTGTTTTTCCTATACACACATACCTATGGTAAAGTTTAATTTATAAATTAGGCACAGTCAGAGATTAGCAACAATAACTAATCATAAAATAGAACAATTATAATGATAGACTGAAATAAAACTTAGGTGAATCTGGTTCTCTCAAAATAGGTTATACTGTACTCAGCCTTCTTCTTTTGATGATGTGGGATGATTCAATGCCTATGTGAGGGGGAAAATGGGGTGAATGATGTAAGCATTGTGATGAAAGTGAAAAATTTCAAAACCAAACAACTCCTAAGTTTTAGAGAGTGTGCCACTCTGAGCAGCGTGATGAAAGCCCGGGCCGTCCTGCTCCAGCCTGCCTGGATTGTCCTTAGTCTCTCAACTGTTGTGGGGAGCAGATAAACTTTCACAGTACCACGGTGCTTGTTTGACTTAGTGGTCCCAAAATACAAGAGTAGTGACGTAATATTTCTGGATCTCCACTGGCTGCAGATAACAGAAACCTCAGAAAGCAAAACTATAAATGAGGAAGAGCCACTGTGTTGTTTTCAATGTAACAAAATTCCTCTGAAAAACATAGCAACATGATTTAAACACTTGAAAATTATGAAGGTAGTACATTGGTCGCACAAAGAAGTGTTTGTGTTCAGTTCAAAATGAGCGCCACTGTGCCCCCTCCTTGGTCCTGGCAGCCTTCTTTCTTTGCAAAATGAAATCCTAGTACTCTAAGAACTGAATTGAATTTTTGCCTGGCGTTCAGCCGGTGAATTGTAACATTATGTAACGTTTCTCCAATCCTATTCTTCTATTCGAGTTAAGTGACATCTGTTTGATGTCTCTTTCAATCTGTTTTGGTTGAGGTAACTATCTTCCCCGATTATATTTAAGGAAATGAAAGATGAGACTGAAACAAGCTATAAACTGCCAGAGTACTTAATGCTGTGTCTACACTAATTATACACATATAATATCAGATACTTTGGATCGGAGGATGCCTGCAGTCCCAGCGTAATCTACCTCATATGGAAATGAAGACCTGTTCAAAAGCCACGGTGCTCCACAGAATGGTTCTTCTGTTCATCTGAACAAACTCTCAATTTAAAACATTAGGTCTATTTGATGCTTCTCTCCTATTAAAACTAGCTCCTGTTTTCAGTAAACAACTTGTTACTCATGACGTTGGTCTTTGAATGCCCAGAATCCAGGCAAAAATCCATCCTCCAGAGAATTCAAGGTCAATATTGATGTATCCAAATAGTCAGTTTCACTTTTCCAAAGCAAATAAGATCTGAGACCCTTGGGAGTATCACAGTGTTGTATTTAAACTGTAAAGTATGTAGGTACAACCTATGAACAGCATCAGCAAAACTAAACATAAAATCCCAATCTGACAATGAATAGATGTGCTGAGTTTTATATTACACTGAATATTGAGAATTACTCTTGCAATGCACTATTGACTTCAAGGTTTATTTTTCTTAAAGTGAATATTTAAGGTCACTGTTATGTAAGCAGAAGCAACACTCTTACTGGCTGATCAGCCAGCCTCTGGATGTTGTTAATCAGTCTTTAAAAATCAGTGTTGAAACATACACGTGCATAAATCACATTTGATCAAAGCACAACAATTAGTGCCGAGCCATACGGCTGGGGAGTAAAAAAAGAGTAAGAATTAGAAAATTCAGGCAGGCTGGTCAAAAGAAACTAAACACTCTTACACTTAAAGATCTTTTTGCTTAAAATGTATTATGTATTACTAATAGTGGAACCTAACCAATGAAAAACAACGATATGATAATGGTTCTCTTCTTTTTACACAATGTTTTGTACATGTCACTTTAACGATATTCAAAAATAGTGTTAAGAGCAGAATCTTCCATAAACAAAATACAAGGCAGAAAGAAGGCCAATCTATTTTATTAATATAACAAACCAAGCTAGAGGCAAGGGCAGCGTAACACATAGACTCCATAGTCTAGAAGAGATCTGAAAGACCCCGTTTACTGGGGAATCCTTAGGTCTCTGTCTAGCATTGTCTTAAAATCACTGCATTTGATTTATCTTCATAACTACCCCAAGAGCATGTGGTGTTGTCTCAGAGAAGTTAAGCCTGAGTGATGTGTGGAAATCTACCCTAGTTCTTCTCCCAGAAACATTGAGTTTTCCAAATCCAAAGTGTATGCCTTTTTTTTAAGACACAACTTTGGTCTACAAGAGAAAATAGCAGCTGCATGCTAATAAAATAGAGATTAATATAGGAGAGAGTTAATATAGATGATTGTTGAGTGACCAGATATAATTAATTTGATGTGATGATTGCAGGAATACTTATTTGGATCTGAAAAATAGCATTTGGACCTGAGAAATGCTGACAATCAAGAGCCTGTCAGCAACCCTGTAAAATAACAGCCTTCTCTGAATTATTTAAATTAGAGAAAGGTGATTTTGCTGAATTTAAAAATGTTGATGTATAAATAAATATAAACATTTTCTAACTTAAGAGTGTGATCTCCACGTGCATGTTCTGGTCCATTTCACTGGTGTCATGCTCAATGTGGGCTTTTCAGTTTGTTGTTGGCAAATCTACCTTTTATTGACTAGCCATGCACCCATACAGCTTTTAGTTAATAGCATTTTAAGGCCATCACTTTGTGAGAAGAAAAAAATCAGTGTCTAATCATTCACACACTTACATAAAAACTTCATTGTAATGGGGAGAATTTTAAACTTTATTTCTGTACCCTCCTCCCCACCAAACACATTTTACTTTTTAAACCAGAGTAGTATCTTGGTTCAAAGAGGAAAAGAAAATATCAATTGTCTTGGGAGAGAGAAAACCTAAAGACTTAATTATATGCATGATTTAAGAACCTTGAAATCCTGTGTAGAGGAAAAACAGACTGAATCTAGAACTCCTGATACTTTAATTTTTGTCTTTCAGGTGCTTTATAGCAACAACCACCTGTGATGTTGTGAGAGAAACTGGCTAGAATATTTACAATTATTTCAACTCTTTAGTTATAAAGTTGTTGCTAAGCACCAAAAAATTATATTCAGGTTACTTTTAATTTTTCCATGCCTTTACTGTCATAATGAAGACACAGTCCTATGGTAAAATGACAAGGAAAGCCGGAAAAAGAGGTCACATGACATGAGGAATCTCCCTAATTCTCTATGCTAGTGATTACCCCAAGAATTGTCCAGAACTCTTATAGCAGGAAACCCAGAATATGATTGGGGTGGAATTTCTTCTCATTATGCAGGCAGGATAGATGTTTATGGTCAGAATTAAATTCACATAGAGGAAAGCAAATATGGTATATCCTTGACACCTGAAGCTGAAAGGCATATGTATGAAGCAGAAACTATTTTTATTGTAAGCCCTGTGGAAAAAATGAAAACTTAAATAAGAACATTTTGAGAAAAAAAAATAAGCTGATCAAGGAAGGGTCTCAGTGTGGATGGTGATTAACCTGAGAAATGGGTTCATGAGGAGCTGAACACCAACTCTTTATAGAGAATATCGTTCAGGAGAATATCAGATTTACGGGGCAAAGCTCATCACTTCTCCACCCACATAGTTCCCTTTCGTTTCACACCAATGGTGTGACAGCATTACTTAGCCAGGCATTGTTGCTTTCTGTACGACAAAATAACACTTTTGTGCTGGATGCATAGGACCCTTAAGGACTTGCTTTCTGTAAAAGTTAATTTTATGTGTCAACTTGACTGGGTTATTGGGCCCCCAGATAGCTGGTAAAACATTATTTCTGGGTGAGTCTCTGAGGACATTTCTGGAAGAGATTAGCATTTGAATCAGGAGACGAAGTAAAGAAGATCTGCCCTCACTAACGTAGGCATCATCCACTTCATTTGGGGTCCTATATAATACGAGAGAGAGAAAGGGTGAATTCATTCTCTCTTCTGAAGCAGGAATATTTATCTGTTCCTGCTCTTGGACATCAAAGCTCCAGGTTCTTGAATCTTTAGACTTCAGGACTTATACCAGTGGCCACAGTGATTATCAGGCCGTTGGCCTCAGGCTGAGAACTATACCATTGATTTCTCTGGTTCTCAAGCCTTTAATTACTCCACCAGCATTTCTGGGTCTCCAGCTTGCAGGCTGCAGTTGGGGAGACTTATTGGAATCCATAATCAAGTGAGCCAATTCCCATAAGAAATTCCCTTTTATACTTCAAAATATACTACAAGGTTATACTTACCAAAACAGCATGGTACTGGTATAAAAATAGGCACAAGGATCAATGGAACAGAATAGAGAACCTAGAAATAAAACCAAATGTGAAGCATACAAAAACATCAAATGTGGAAAGAACACTTTATTCAATAAATGGTGATGGGAAAACTTGCAAGACGCATGGAGAAAAATGAAACTGAATCCTCATCTCTCACCTTATACAAAAATCAACACAAGATAGATCAAAGACTTCATCTAAGATCTGAAACCATAACATTCTAGACACTAGCGTGAGAAAATCTCTTGTAGACATTGGCTCAGGCAAAGAATTCATGACTCAGAACTCAAAAACAAATTCAACAAAAACAAAAATAAATACATGGAACCTAATTAAACTAAAAAGCTTCTGCACAAAAAAAATAAATACTCCACAAGTAAACAGACAATCCACAGAGTGGGAGAAAATATTTGCAAATTATGCATCCAATAAAGGACTAATATACAGAATCTATAAGGAACTCAAATCAGTAAGAAAAATCAAATAATACCATTAAAAAGTGGACAAAGGACATGAATAGATAATTCTCAAAAGAAGATATACAAAGAGCTATTAAAATTATGAAAAAATGCTCAATATCACTAATTATCGGTGAAATGCAAGTTAAAAGCACAATGAGATACCAGCTTACTCCTTCAAGAATGATCATAATTTAAAAACTCAAAAATAATAGACATTGGTGAGGATGTGGTAAAAAGGGGTCACTTTTACACTGCTGAGGAGAATATAAACTAGTACAACCACTGTAGAAAACAGTGTGGAGATTGCTTAAAGAATTAAAAGTAGAGCTACAATTCAATCCAGCAATCCCACGACTGAGTATCTACCCAAAGGAAAATAAGTCATTATCTGAAAAAGATACATGCACACACATGTTTACATCAGCAGAATTCACAATCACAAATACATGGAAACAACCTAAATGCTCTTCAACCAATGAGTGGATAAAGAAAACGTGGTATGTATGCACCATGGAATACTACTCAGCCACAAAATGGAACAAAATAATGACCTTTGCAGCAACTTGGATGGAGCTAGAGGACATTATTTTCAGTAAAGTAACTCGGGAATGGAAAACAAAATATTGTATGTTCTCACTTGTAAATGGAAGCTAAGCTATGAGGATGTAAAGGCGTTAGAATGATATAATGCACTTTAGGGGCTCAAGGGGAAAAGGAAAGAGGGAAGGGATAAAACCACACATTGGGTACAGTGTCACTGCTCGGGTGATGTGTGCACCAAAATCTCAGAAATCACTACTAAAGAACTTATCCATGTAACCCAAAACCACCTGTACCCTCAGCACTATTGAAATTTAAAAACATATCCCTTTCATATGTCTATCTCATTTGCTCTGCCTCTCTGGAGAGACGTGCCCCCCATCTGCTATGTCTGTGCTCATGTATAACCACCCCTCACACTCGCCATCCCATTCGTACTGAGATACTGGTGGGTCCTCAAACACACCACGCTGTTTCCCATTTCAAGCCTTTGTATGCTAAGATTTTCTTGACTTCAGATACTCTGTGAAATTCTTAACACATCTTTCAAGATTGAGAAGGATCAGCCCATCTTTAAAGAGTTCCTTGAGCTCTGTGTCTCGGGATGGAGGCTGGACACCTGTTCTGTTGTTGTGTCTTGTCATTCTTTTGAACAGAGGCACACCATAAGACCCAACATTTCCCCTTGCATTCTATGTGTTTACAGCAAGATGAAAATACCAAGTCCCCACCCTCCAAATGTATCACTTATTGGAAAAGAAAAGTGAAATCCGAATACATGCAACTTAGACAACTTAAATGGCTTCAGGCAAATATGGGTGCAAAGACCTTGTATGTGGCAAATTTTGCAAAGGTTCAAGAAAAAACCCACATCCTCAATGAAGAATGTAAGAAACTTCATGTTCAACCTGTTCAGTCAATGAAGCCTGTGAGTGGACACCCTTTTCTCAAAAAGAGAGCATTTTCCCGGGATTTGCAAGCCAATATATGTTAATAAGTTCACTGAACACAGTTGCATTGGTTCCCATCATGTATTCCTGGGCCCCTCTCCAGCAGAACTTTATAGTAGAAGATGAGATGGTTTTGTGCAATATTCCCCACATCGGAGATGAAGTGAAAGAAGATGATGAGACTTTTATTGAGGAACTCATCAATACCTACGATGGGAAACCATGGTAAAGAAGAGATGATCCATGGATCTGTCCTGATTAGTGATTCTGTTTTTCTGGAGTTGGTAGATGCCCTGAATTATTACTCAGATGAGGAAGAGGAAGGGCACAATGACACTTCAGATGGAAAGCAGGGTGACAGCAAAGAAGATCTGCCAGCAACAAGAAAGAGAAAGCAACATGCTAATGAAGGCAACAAAAAGACTTCCAAGGAACAGTTCCCAAATGACATGGTCTTCAGTGCAATTGCCTCAATGTTCCCTGAGAATGGTGAACCAGATGACATGAAGGAGAAGTGTCAAGAGTTAACAGAGATGTCAGACCCCAATCCACTTCCCCCTCAGTGCACACCCAACATCGATGGTCCCAGTGCCAAGTCTGTGCAGTGGGAGCAATCTCTGCACTCCTTCCACAAGCTTTTTTGCCGGCCCTACTTTAAATACTACTGCTTCCTTCACTGTGAGTAGGCATACTCTGTTTGAAATGCTCTCCTCTCTTCCATCCCTATCCACCACTTTCTTCTTTGTTCTGGTTTCTTTTATAGAATTACACATTTTTCAAGATTGAGGCCGGACACCTGTTCTGTTGCTGTGTCTTGCCATTCTCCTGAACGACAGAGGCACACCATAAAACCCAACACTTCCCCTTGCATTCTATGAGATTACAGCAAGATGGAAATACCAGATCCCCCAACCTTTAAATGTAGGTTCTGATCTGATGTTTTAGACAGGGCCAGTTCTACTTTCCCTTGTTCGATTATAGTGAAACATGCTTTGCATGCTAGCGACAGACTAACCAGCACCATATCTGCCCCTCAGTACCTCCTAGCTTTGAAAACATTGTGGATTGATCTCCGAAATGGCTAGATTTTGGGCGCCCCGATGACATCTGTTTACATAGAATTCTAACTCTTACAATAGCTCCCTAATTTTGTTCCTCCCCATCTTGTCAAGTGGATAGACCACTGGAAACAAGACAGTTTTTGTTTTCCAGCTCTTTATGCCACCCCTAATGTATATAAATGCAGGAATAAAGAAATCAAGATTGAACCAGAAAAAAAGAAAAAAAGAGTGCCTTGAACACTCCAAGGTAAACTATGGAAACTTTGCTACCCCATTATGACATGGGATTCATCTTCAAACCCATCTATAATGCCAGCATTGATTTGTCTTGATAGCTATATTCTCCTATATCTCATAAAGAATTTGGGAAAAGAGACACTTTTGTATTAGCAGAATCTAGCCTGTAGCCTGGCACTTCTGAAAGTGATTAAATGTAATTGCATCTATTCTTAGGAAAGTCAGGAATAATGCATAAGACTCATAGCTTCCCTTGATTTTACTCAAATTCTCAAAAGTGACTCAACTTTGCATCACTATGAGCCTGGTTCTGAGCCCAGGGTGGATAATTCATTCAACTTTCTCATTGCCTTAAAAACAAGAGATGCTCTCTCTGGTCACAGTTTCTAGAGTTAGACACCTTCTGTTTTTGTTTGTTTGTTTGTTTAATGAGTGTTGCAAAGACACTGAAATTCTCTTCTTCCTCTTCCTCAGTATGATCCAACCACACCTCCTTTGATGTCTCAGTATGTGCTGCACCTTTTAAAGAGTGGTTCCCCTATTGGAATGCTGGAGCCTGCTCACACATTCCCCAGGGCCATGTCATCCCACCTCCACATTCACTGACACTACGTTAGTAGTTTGAAGTCTGCTCTGCTGAGGGGTTTTAACACCATGGAAATGAGCACATACTTTTGTTAGATGAAAAAAGCAGAGAGAGGCAGAGATGAAAAAAAAAAATCAAGATAGAAATAGATAGATAGAAATATAGAAAGAGAATGAGATTTAAACTAAGCTCAAAGAGGTTACAAAACTTGCTTAAAGTCATGTAAATGAGACAGAGCCATAATTCAACCACAGATATGTCTATTACCTTAACATCATATGAATTTCCTCTCATCTCTCAGCTAAGCCCTTTAAATTTCTTTTTTCCCAGTCCCCTCACCTGTGAGTTTATAAGCTGCCCTATACTTGCATAATACTAAATTGCCAGAAGTATGCTCAGAGTCAAGACTGACTCTCAAATTTTTACTGAACAAATCATAAAAAGATAGAAGGAAATGCCTAGAAGGGCTGCTTTGGTGATTTTTTGCCTCTAGCTCCTAATGAGAGGGTAAGCCATCCATCTCTCAGTAATCTTCTGATATATTCTACCACATCACGCAATTCTGCAGCCATGTATTGTTACCTCGGTATGTTGTCCTTTCTTTATGAAGCTGAATGGACTCGAATGTGTGATAAGTGCTAAAAAGTAAAAAAAAGTGGGAGGTTTTTACTTTCAGATCCAGAATCTAACTGACTATGAATCATACTTGGAACATACAGGTGCATAGAAGCACAAAATGTTCCAGGTTATAACTTAAGTTTCATTTTTATGTACCTCTGTACAAGAGAGAGTGCACACATTTGATTGACTGTATTGTATCATTCATTTATCTTGAAAATTGACCTGAAATACTACCACTCGGGATGTGCCCAAGAGCCCCAATGGCCTTTATCAGAAGAATGGCAAAGGAATCTGAATGCCTGAAACTTTAAGGCTTGTAGCAACTTCCCTTTTAAAAGGAAGCTTTTAAACTCAGTGTGTGCTTCTAAATCAAGTCTTAAAACAATGACTTAAGGCAGGTGTCAAGGAAATGTTTTGCACTTTTAAAGATAAGAAGATAGAGACTCTGAGGTAAGTTGAATCCTGATGCCCTTATGAGTCAGCGAAATTAGCCAAGAAAACAAATGGATTTCCTCTGTGTTAGTGGAAGCCTCCTTCTATCATGGGGAATAAAGATATTATCATTATTGTTCTGAGGGACAGACTTAAAAAAACCTGACACACGTGCAAACTTCTAAGTTTCCAGTACTTTCCTCAGGCCTCAAATTTGAACATTCCCAGCAGCTGCTAAAAAGAGAAATAAACTCGTTCATCTGGGTAAGTTAAATGAAAATTCCAAAGCTAAAACATTAGCATAGCTATCTTTTTCTGGGAAGAACATGGTTATATGGTCCCTCTTTAGGAGATAGAGATTGTGCCCGTCCACCTCCTCCAGGAATTGACAGCCTGGTTTTCTACTGCTCTACGAAGACTTATAAAGTATCTCCATGTATTTTAAATGAGAAAAAATACAAATACTCCGTCAGTAAATCCTTTCTCATTTCTTGTCAATATCTACCCCTCCCGTCATCTCGTGTTGACAGGACCAATTTGCAGAAAGAGGGTTTAACATTACAGACACTCTTTCATCAGCTTAAAAATTGAGATGAGTCAATATTTACATCATGTTGCTCATCTTTAAAGTACGTACCCTGTTTTCTGTTCTAATAAATAGCTGTCACTCTTTCCTCCATCAGAGCTTAGCTGAGAGTGGGTTGGCATGCTCAGTGGTCCCTGTATTCCGGGAACAATCTAATATTTCAGGTCTCTCATGTAACAGCAGGTCGATTTCTTTCTCTCTCTCTGTTTCATATTGGTTTGCAATGACAGACCTTATAAAACCATTTAGGTCGGCTTGAAGAAAAAATAATCCATAAGCATGCTGGGTTTATCTGTCTTCAGAAATGCACAGTCTAACATTTAGTGAAAGAAGACAGGCAGTATGTTTGTTATCTATTTTGCCATGCAATCTTCAGAGCCTATTTTTAGACTAAAACACTGGATGCTATTACTATATTCCTATTTCTTACCAATGAAAAGAAGTTAATACCAAACTGGAAAAAGAGAAAGCCTTCCATCCTTTAGCCAGAAAGTTCATAACCATAGCAGTACACTTGTTCGCGATTCCCTTCACTCTGTGAGTGCTCTCACTTAGTTCCTGGATAAATGTAATTGGGGTTTATTCTTCCAATGGACCCACATTGACCACAGAGGAATTTCAAGATTCATTTTTTTTGTTTTATGGTTCTTAGGTTTTGACTGTTGTTGGCTCTTACTTTCCAAAATCATTGCTATGGTTCAGGAGCACAGAGGTGTCTAGATCAGAAATAAGCACTCTTTCCTTTTAGACCATCTGCCTCTCACACTGCAGACAGCCAACTTCAGAAGAGCCTGCTATGCATGTTTTTTAAAAGTTAAGCAAAAAGGACACGAGAAGAGATGATCTGAGATATTATAGATATCTTGACATGGTTGAGGGAATGTCTATTTTAGAAAGATGGATTAAAGACTCTGAGATAAAGAGCAAATGAGGGTAAGAACTTTATCCCCAAACTTACACAGCATTTCTGGAGACAAAATAAGAAAGTGACACCAAAGCAGATGTCCATTTACCGTATTTACCTGCCTTCCTCACACTATCCAATAAAGATGTGAGCTGTGAGCACCCAATGGAAACATCCAGCAGAAGCCAGAGGGGTCTTTGTCTACAATATCTACAATGCTGTGGTTATGGATTCAAGTGTGTGTGTGTGTGTGTGTGTGTGTGTGTGTGTGTGTGTGTGTGAGAGAGAGAGAGAGAGAGAGAGAGAGAGAGAGAGAGAGAGAGAGAGGAGGAGGAGGCAAGAGCCAGGCCTAATTCCAGCTTGATTTTTTCTATTTCAATGATTCGATGATAACTTGTTGTTCTAAGGAAGTACCCTAATGCAGTAACTAAACCTCATGATATATTTGCATGGACTATTTGGATAAATGCTTACGTATCATGTGTAATTATTAAGACCAGTTGAGAAAAAGCATTTCAGAATCTGCAAGTTCAAATCAAACAAAGAAGAAGAGAGTATGAGTAAAGCTCAGCCTCTGATGTCCTCTGAAATTCATCTCTGAGCTCAGTATCTGCTAGAATTTGAATGAGGGTGTCCCCTCAAAAACAAATGTTGAAATTTAATCCCCAATGCAGCACTATTAAGATGTGTGGCCTTTAGGGTGATTAAGTCATGAGGGCTCTTATGCAAGAACTGGAAGTCGAGGGGAGCCTCTTTTCCCCTCCTCATATGTGAGGACACAGCATTCCTCTCCTCTGGTGTGTTTGGCAATAAGGTGCCATCTTGGAAGCAGAGAGCAGCCCCCATCAGACACTAATCCTACAGACATCTTGATCTCGGACTTCCTAGCCTTGCAGACTATGAGAAGTTAATTTTTATTGTTTACAATTTATCTCATCTGTGGTATTTTGTTATAGCAGGATTAATGACTAAGACTGTAACCCAAGCTGGAGTACAGTGAAGGAACATTTCCATGTGGCCAGTGATTCAGCTTTTACAGTGGGTTTGATATCAGCAGGTATTTTCCAGCTCTACCTAGTTACACATGACATCTTAAGTTATTTCTTATGCCTTATCAATAGCAGTTCCCAAACAACCAAGATGAAAAGAAAATCCAACAAATAGATGTGTAGAGATTTAAAATCCTCAAATGGAAGTGAAAACATGTCTAAACCATCAATTGTAAAAGGCACATTAGTAATTATGTTGATACATATTCAATAATTCATTATGCTATTGATTGATCAGCAAGCAGGTCAGTTTCAGCCCTTGACCTCATAGTTTTCTAGGCAATTTCTCTTCTAACATAGGACAATGTTCTTTTTCCTGCATGACACCAGGGAGCTGGTGAGAATTGTTTTATAGATCTTTCCTCTGTTAATGGCTGCTTTGTTTTCTTTTAGTTTGGCACAGTGGATTAGCCATTATGTGATGAGTTTTTATTATTATAGTTTCTAAAGCATGAGAGGAAATGAGGTAAATGATTAATGGCAAAGTAACTTAAAGTAAGATGGAATTATATAAAGCCATTGAAAAATAGATGGGAAGTGCAGCCTCCCAAATGAACTTTGGATCGGCTCCAAGGGAAACAGTCTTATCAAAGGTGTCACAAGGTTTTATTCATGATCCCAAGTACGGGGCTCTCAGTGTTCAATCTTAGCAACTGCACAATACCACGAAGCAACCAGAAGTTTCCCAGCCCTAGCATGTTATCCATCCTGGCTCAGAGGGAAGCCGTCTTTGCTCCAGGGCCAGCATCATTTTTATACATCAGCTCCTCTTTCTTTTGACTCTAAAGTTGTAGTTCAGTTCACTACTACTTTGGAGATTTTCTTAGAGACCACCTGTATATACTTCAAATGAGCATGGTTTTGTTCTGCTTTAAGTATGCTTGTTTGTTTGCTTGCTTGCTTGCTTGCTTTTTAAGGCTGTTAAAAAGAGTTTGGTGGATTGATTTTGGTCGCAGGACCAGGAGATCTATATGCTCATTCTGTTTCGGATTGTTTTTACTTCATTTAAAAATGCAACCCACCCTGACATCAGGATGTTATTGTGTTACTGGGAAGATCAGTTGGCAAATGTGTATGAGTGATTCCAGATGAAAGTGAGGTCATCCAATCAACTTGATAAATAGAGCTTATAGCATAACATCCCTCATTCATATCTGAAATTTAGAAACACTAAATAATTCTGAATTATTTTATTCTTTACAAGTGAATATTGTCTTCTGTGAAGCATAATGGAGAACCCACACCAGCTCTTAGAAGGCAGCCAGCATTTTATAAACACTTCATTTTCTTCACTGGTCCTATCCTTTTCATTATGACAACAGTGGATACTATCAGTTTTTAACTAATGGTGCTAACTAATAATAATTAGGAGGAAAATTGCTCAGTGTTCTACACATACATAGTTCACTGAATCCTCAAAAGTACAATAAGAGGTGGATTTTATAATTACCATCACTGTTTACAGCAATGATGCTAAAACCTCAGGTCAAGTGTTTTGTCCAAGTGGCTCAATTGGACTTGAATTCCATATTTTGTTTGATACTATATTGCTTTCAGGAAAGATTTTGGGGAATGGAGGGAGGGTCTTACTAGAAATACATTTCTAAAAACCTTGAGAGTTTCTTTAGCTGAGAATTCTGAAAGCAGCTTAAAGAATTCTGCAAGAACTGAGCTGCTGATTCTTTTATGTCAGTTTGCCACCGAAATGATTTTTTTCCAGAGGAAAAACCAAAGATGGAACAGTATTTTTCCACCCTGATCTTCCTGCCTGCCTTTACCCCAATCCATTTTATTCATGCTGCTCCTTAGGCAACAAAACAAATGGGGCCAAGCTGTAGATACTTTCCTAATAGAAATTCATCAGGTGAGAGAGAAAGATAATTTAGATTAACCATGTATTGTGTAGGCAAGTTCAGTGGAGAGAGTGATTAAGTAAAAACCTAACCTGGACGTTAAGCACCACCTCCACCAAGCAGGACACCTGGACAAACCAGGACTCCCCAAAAGAACCAAGGGATAAGGCTAATATCCAGAAACTACAAAAAACTTAAACAAATTTACAAGAAAAAAACAAACAACCCCATCAAAAAGGGGACAAAGAATACATGAACAGACACTTTTCAAAAGAAGACATTTATGTAGCCAACAAACATATGAAAAAAGCTCATTATCGTTGGTCATTAGAGAAATGCAAATCAAAACCACATTGGGATACCACCTCATGCTAGTTAGAATGGTGATCATTAAAAAATCAGGAGACAACAAATGCTGGAGAGGATGTGGAAAATTAGAAACGCTTTTATACTGTTGGTGTGGGTGTGAATTAATTCAACCATTGTGGAAGACAGTGTGGCAATTCCTCAAGGATTTAAAAATAGAAATATCATTTGACCCAGCAATCCCATCACTGAGCAATCCTTAGGTATATACCCAAAGGATTAGAAATCATTCTACTATAAAGACACATGCACAGGTATGTTTATTGCAGCACTGTTCACAATAGCAAAAACTTGGAACCGATCCAAATGCCCATCAGTGATAGACTGGATAAAGAAAATGTGGCACATATACACCATGAAATACTATGCAGCCATAAAAAAGGATGAGTTCATGTCCTTTGCAGAGACATGGATGAAGCTGGAAACCATCATTCTCAGCAAACTGACACAAGAACAGAAAACCAAACACCACATGTTCTCACTCATAAATGGGTGTTGAATAATGAGAACACATGGACACAGGGAGGGGAATATCACACACCGGGGCCTGGAGTGTAGCAGGGTAGTGGAAGAATAGCAGGGAGTGGGGGGAATAGCATTAGGAGAAATACCTAATATAGATGACAGGGCGACGGATGCAGCCAGCCACCACCATGGCACATGTATACCTACGTAACAAACCTGCATGATCTGCACATGTACCCCAGAACTGAAAGTATAATAACTAATTAAAAAAAAATTTTTTTTTAAGTAAAAAAAATAACCAAAGGATAGACAAGGATCCCGGGCATAAAACCAGAGTGTTCTAATCATATTTGTGAAAATAAATTACATTTTCTACTATGTTTTCTTATTTTTATATATTAAAAAAACTTCGCAATGCTCAATCTCTTATTTTATGAAAAAAAAAGTTAATACACATTCTTTTCATCATCTCAACTCTTGTCAGGTCATGGAAGGTTTACTCAATTTTGCTTTTTAGTCTCACTTCACGGTATGCTGCCTGTACTTCTCATGAGGGAAAAAGTCCAGCTCAGAATCAGATGTCCTCCAGAGAAAGGCTGGCTTGACTTTGTTGTGTGTCTGCACCAAATGACTTATTTTTTCAACAAAGCCCTCAGTGCAGCTTGGTGACTATATGTTACCTTCTTTCTAAAGAGCCCCAGAAGCCACAGAGATCATTTTCCAAGTGAACTATTGAGCATTGCAGTACTGTGCATCAGGGGAGGGAGACTGAGATGGCAGGGGAAGGAGGTTTACAGGAGACCAGGGAAAGGAAAAGGAGATCAGTAGACAGCTGTCACTCAATGTCTCTTAAAGACATATTGGCAGTGAATATGAATGCTTGACAGAGGATATTCAACACTGGAGGGACAACTCATAACTGCTATAACTCAATGCTTCCTGCATTTTTATAGAATTTTGTTATTGTACAGGTTGTTAAATTGATACCTTAATTACATGCATTGTGGCCAAGTTATAGCTGTCATGAGAGGCATAAATCTGGTCTTTTTGACATGCTCTGGACCAGATCATTTTGTTAAGGATAGTTGTGGATACAATTTTGATGTCAAAAGGAGATATGCAATACAGAGATTTACTTCACCACTAAATAAATACAACTCTTCTCTACCTTGCTGCTGATGGATATGTTTTGTAAAAAGAGTAAAGTATAACCTGATGTCAAATTCTGAAGGAAATTTATATTGCAGAATTTTTAAATGAAGCTCTTGCTTGGCAAATTGAATAGGTAGCTCAAATTTATAGTCACTATTGCCAAGATTGATTCAATTAGGACTTCTGAAAATTCAATAAAATATAGGCTTTGGGGATTTAAATATATATATACCTATTAAATCTATCAAATAAGTAAGGTTTTGGACTTTGGGGTAAATGGATCTCTTACTGTTTTCTACTAAATAATTGTAAGATTTGATTTCCTTTGTGTTAACCCACAACTGATTTGTTCTATAATTTTATTCTCAGCACCTGTCATCAGTCTTACCTATCATAAATCTCCCTCTTATGTACTTCAATTTCAAGCCACTGTGCTTAAACAAGGATGCACACAAGACTCTATGCAACTATTTTTGCCCAATATAGATGGAATATATTTGGTGTTCCACTAAATTACATCATTAAAAAATAAGTATAAGCTTGTGTGGTACATTTCTCTATTAGTTTGGAGTTTCAAATTTATTCTATAATCCTGGAGCTGTACTGTATGGAAGCAAGAGCTTAAATGGGAAAACTCGTCAAAAAATAATTTTAAAACTCTTTACTTAAAGAAATGTTTAGTACACTCTCATTCAGACATAAATGGGAATATCCTAAATAGTTATTTACATAAATCGATCTCTATGACTTTCATTCGAAATGAAAGCATTACTAGGTGTTCTTTAACTGAGCTGTGAAGCTATTAAAATGGAAAACTAAAAACATTTTTGGAAGGATAAGCCTTCTGATTTATTATGTTGGTGAGACAACGGAATGGCAGGTACTGGGGTGTGACGTGAAAGCAACTTTTTGTCGATATGTATTTCTGTTGTGTCTACCAATTTTGAATCATATGAATGCTTCATCTAGTTACAAACAAAGCCTTTTATATTGTTATTGGCAACATTTAAAATACGTTTAGACTATAACCTATCTAGCTCGGTAGGCTTGACTTGCAATTAAATTGCTGGAGGTTTGCAAGCAGGAATGAGGGTCTACTTACATTAAGGAGAGAAAAAAAGATTAGACTCTGAGCTAAATGGATGGTTAGGGACCATCTGATACAAATCTTACACTTTTAACTGAGACTTGGTAGGTTAAATCAGTTTTCCAAGTCCTCACAGCTGATAAGTGGCTGAGCTTGTCTTCAAGTCCACAACTATGATTTCAAAGTGTGGGGTCTCTAATGACGAACTTCATTCTTTGGCTTTGAGGAATCAACTTCTGTAGGATTCCATTTTGTTATCTAGAAAATGAGAATGGTCACACCTAACTCACTAGGCGTTTGTGAGAAACATGTTTTTATGGAAAATAAGGAGCCGAACACTTAGCAGGGAGCTCTGCTTTTGATTACTGGGATTTGCAGTGGTAGTTAAGCAGTAGTAGAAGTGACTCAGTTAGAGTAGAATTTGGGTGAAAAACCATGACTCAAATTCAGGCATTAATGCATAGCTGAATGTCCTTTCCAATAAACCATGTTTTAGTTTCCTCAAACAAAATTCATTATTTGTGGAAGATTGTTTGTATAGTTTGGCAATATGCAGTTTGGAGTTACTGTGTTTATTAAGAGCTTACATACAATATATTCCTCTGCATCATTTGTGACTGCCTTTTTGAAAAAGAAAACGAAAACAACACACACACACACACATTTGGATTCAATTTCCATATTTCAGGTGACTAATCACGTTATCGTCTGTGAGTCATTTTGATCCTACGAACCTTAAATTCTTCACCTATAAGAAAGGAATAAGATTCTTCTCTACTTAAAGGATCATTGTAGAAATTAACATTTTAAAATGAATTTGAACATAGCTTTAATCTTAAGATGCTTCACTTTCTGTTCCAAATGTAAAGGTTTTATCTGGTGAGTTGTCTGACAGAGGTGATGAGAACTGGTTTAGAGTCACAAAGATGGGGTTTCTATCACTGCATGCCTCTCCTGCAACTCTGGTAAACATCCTTATCTATTCTAAGCCTCAATGTCCAATATGCTTCTTAGGGTTATTTCTGAAATCAAAACAGAGAGAGTATATAAAATGCCTGGCACACAGTTCATTTAAGAAATTGCAGCTATTTTAATTATTTTTAGTAGACCAGAGAAAAAAGGAGCCATACAATCCTTAGTGACATCAGAGTCTTAGCTCTCTTAGCTGTATCCAGTGAAGAGTAAAATTACACTTTTACTCATCCCCAGTTTCTCTCCAGTGCTTAAAATTGTTTTCTGAGGCTCAGAAGCATCAATATAGCTCATTCTTAACCATCAAAAATGGAATTTCAAAATTTTGCAAATTTATGACAATAAGCTAGCCAGACTGCTATAATCTGGTTCTCATAATAAAAATCAGAGGGCACCTTGTGCCCACTGGAAGAGGGCATGTGTTCTGGTCAGCCTTGTTCCTATGGTGATATAAGCATTTGAGCAGATGCCCTGGAGGCAGTTAGCTATCACTGTCATGTTGGCTAATACTGGCAGGGTGACATCGATCCACATGGACAACTTTACTCATGTCTCCAGCCAAAACCCTAATCACTTTGCCGATTTTTCCTTGGTCAAACAGGTAGTGAATGACAGTCATTTAAAACTTCAAACTTTGAAAGTCAATGTACTAGTGCTCAAAGAAATACTGCAGAGGCAAGTCAGATACTCTCAGCTCATTATGGATTAAGTTGTCAGTTCTTGAGATTAGCTTTCTTTGTCTGTGTGCATGTGTGTGTATGTATGTGTGTTCTACATGTGTTTTGCACTGGCAGGCACAGACATACTCTTAAAAAGATACCCCTTCAAGGAAGGACTTGCTACCTAGCAGTAACTGGTGTGGTCATCAGATACCTTCCAGCTCTCAATAACTTCAGAATCTGACTCAGCTGCTACAGCTGAAAGCTGCCTTGCCTAATCTCATATCCTTCCCAGGACAGTGACACCCCATAGCTGAGCCACGTGGAGTTAGAAAGTCCTGCTCTAGAGCTGCCCAAGGGGCTGCCTGAGGTCACTCCAGGCTTTTCCAGGCCAGTACTGAAGTTTAACTTCTCTACTCAATCCTGCTTCCCCCATTCTTTTTGCAGACATTGATCTCTAATCACCATTCGACACCTC
Organism: Cheracebus regulus; assembly: GCA_963574635.1. Taxonomy (NCBI): domain Eukaryota; kingdom Metazoa; phylum Chordata; class Mammalia; order Primates; family Pitheciidae; genus Cheracebus; species Cheracebus regulus. The sequence continues at coordinate 86,403 of CAUYQU010053385.1, forward strand.
AGACTTCTTTGAAGCATCTGGTCCCTGAGAACTAACTTCTGCAACGTGTAGGATTGAGGATGGCCCAAGATAGCAGGATGGAGTTTGGACCTAGATCACCCAGAGCTCAACAGACAGTGGGAAACCCATCACTGGTGATAGGTAGGACACAGTCCCTGGCTTTGAACTGGTAAAAATTTGACCTGTGATAAATTGAGAGGGTAACTAGTTGAAAGAGAATGTCTAGATGGACAGGAAATTCTAGGCATTAAAATGTATAAGGAAAATAATAGCTATAAGAATATGACATTAGATGGTTATTGCTAAGCAACATTGCTCTTTACATAAAAATAATGAAGAACTGAGAGAGTCAACTAGAAGTAAAAGACAGGTGCATAACAGAAGGTCTCTGTAGTTGCATACAGAAAAAGCCCTCATCTCTTCTAGCAGGGACATAAAGAAGCCATGTGCCAAACCTAAGACTTACTAATCAAAGTGGCTGAACCTCAAAGGGAGTTCAATGCATTGGTTTGTAACATGTCCAGAAAGGTCATCCCTGACCACTAATATTAGTTTTTATCATTTTTTCTTGTAACACTTGCTATTTTATGCTTAAATCTTGGCTCCATCTACAATTTGTTTCCATTTATAAGGTTAGGTCTATATTTATAGTTTAAAATGTTGAACAAAACTATTTTCGATTTAAGGTATTTTAAAAATAGCTATTGTGTTTTATTCATTTGTTCCCAATAGACTGGACTCATTTCTCAATGCATCTTAAATGACTGAGTAAATAGGTAAATATGCCATACAAGTATTACCTTGGTCATAGAAATTTGGGATTTACACCATTAGGTAAGTAGCATGATAGTTTTTAAAGAGAAAAATTAAAAAATGATTGGGAAAGCCTACTGTAAAGTAAGTTGTATATGTGATGTGTAATTCAATGAAAGTGTTTAGAAAAAGGGAGGCATATAACCAAAGATTGCAATCCCTCAAAGACAGAAGCTTCGGCTTTTTTTTTTAACTGTTTTAATCTTTTATATTATTTATTTATTTATATTTTTCTTTGTTGTTATATAATAACAAAAACCAATCAGGAGCTCTCTGAGTGGCTGTACTCTCTGCTTGTATTAACAGGGATGATGCACGGTGGCTCAAGCCTGTAATCTGAGCACTTTGGGAGGCTGAGGCAGGCGGATCACGAGGTCAAGAGATCGAGACCATCCTGGCCAACATGGTGTAACCCCGTCTCTACTAAAAATACAAAAATTAGCTGGGCGTGGTGGCACACACCTGTAGTCCCAGCTACTTGGGAGGCTGAGGCAGGAGAATTGCTTGAACCCAGGAGGCGGAGGTTGCAGTGAGCCGAGATTCTGCCTCTGCTCTCCAGCCTGGTGACAGAGTGAGACTCTGTCTCAAAAAGAAAAAGAAAAAAAACAGGAATGATGCCTAGCCCAGCTTTGTTTCCTGTTGGTTCATTTAGTTTATTTATTATCCTCTGGCTAATTAACAATTACTGACCATTATTATATTGTTAATCAGTAGTTGGATAGTAAGGTATTGAGTCATTTTTATCATGCTAAAGAAAACATAATAGTTATCTAAGAGAGAAAGTTTTCCTTGATGGCATATTGGAAAAAAAAAAGGTTAACAAGCAAGTCTTTATATAATTTTGAGTCCATGAAATTAACATTATCTTCAAAATGGCTTTACAGAACAAGCAGAAGTGATCTTTATATGATTAGTTCTGGGATCAAACTTCTATAAAAAATAACATATACTATGACAATAAGTTACTAAATATGGTGACCCATCTGTTGAGATGGGACCAATTGTGTACTTTTCTGTTATTCTGAGTCCATAAAAGGATACGATTAAATATATTTTATGTATATATGTATGTGTATATGTACTACATAATTCATAGTTATGTTTCTGTTTTTTGTTGATACACAGTTATCCCCGGGCATCTACCATTTTAACATATTTTGTGAGCAGAGACACTGAATGCCTTTGTTGCCTTTGTTCTGGCAATTTTTTCTTTAATTAATTAATTTATGTATTTTTTAGAGACAGGGTCTTGCTCTGTTGCCCAGGCCAGAAGGAAGGGGCAAGAGTAGAATCATGGCTCACTGCAGCTTCAATCTCCCAGCCTCAACCAATCTGCCACTTCAGCTCCCAAGTAGCTGGGACTATAGGTGGGTGCCATCATGCTTAGATAATTTTTAAATTTTTTGTAGAGACACACTCTTGCTATATTGCCAGGGCTGGTTTTGAACTCTTGGTCTCAAGCAATCCTTTCACCTCAGCCTCCCAAAGTTCTGGGATTACAGGTGTGAGCCACCCCCACCTGGTCTTGTTATGGCAATTTTTTCAGGGAAGTGTATATAGCAAAATGAATTGAAGATGGAGATATTATCTTCCTTTGGAAAGAGACAAAGGCATGCCTACGTCATTATAAAAATTTAATTCCCTAAGCTCTGGGTTTCTCTGCTGTATGCAACCCACTGAAAATGCCATCTGTTCCACTGTTTGTTGGAATTGGGGCTTAGGGACCCAGTGGAAAAAAATGTGGATACTCTGGCTACTGCTTTTGCTTTGAGTAATAAAGCCCTTATTTATTACCCTGGAGTTTCAGGTCTACTGCTTGTATCTACAGAATTGTAACAGAGTAACTTACTAGCTCCAAAATAGGGTAAAAATTTTACACTCTTCACCCATTCTTGACAAGTATTTATTTAGATATAGAGTTCTCAGTAGATAACATATCTTTTACCTGTTTTTTTTAATTAAATTTTTCCTTTTCTCATAGGTGCTGGAAAACAATCAAGATAAAACTGACATTTTGTTATGAAAATAGAGAAGCTAGATTTATCTTTTTCATGTAAGAGCATTTTTCTTCTCTGCTGAGGTCTAAGCGGAGTTACCTACAGGTTGGGTTAACAGATACCTCCAATGGCAATTTTAGAGCCAATACAAGACCCGAAAGTTTTAGATACTAGATTAGTCAAGGTTTTCTAGAGAAACAGAATCAGTAGGATATATAAATATATGTATGAATATATATACGTCTATATAGATATATATATGTATGAATATATATGCGTATACACACACACACACACACACACACACACATATGTAGAGAGAGAGAGAGAGAGAGATCTATTTTAAGCAATTGGCTCATATGATTATGGAGTTTACCAAGTTCAAAATCTACAGGGTAGGCTATCTACTGGAGATTCAGAGATGAGCTAATGCTGTAGTGCAAATTTGAAGATTGTTTGCAGGAAGAATTTCTTCCTGCTCAGGGAAAGTCACTCTTGTTCTGCGAAGGCCATCGAGTAATTAGGTGAGACCCATACACATTTTGGAGGGAAATCTACTTTATTCAAAGCTGATATAAGCTTAATTTCATAAAAAAAAAAAAACACTCTCATCAAAACATTCAGAATAATACTTAACCAAATATTTGGACACTGTGGCCCACCAATTGAACAATAAAAATGATAATCACTGGTACCATTGTATATAAATACAGAGCAGTCGCTGCAAATTAAAAATATATATATATTCAACAGTCTAATAATTTTGGAAGACATTCTATACAAATTTACCTTCCTTGATACATACAGTGCATATTAATATATTAAATATTCTAAATAATCTACAATAAACCCATTAAAATTTCTTAGACTAAAAAAGCAACTTTTTTGATCATATAACCCTCTTTCAGGCAACATCTATTAACAATGAATGAGACTAGCATTCAATAAGGCACTCTTTATTAAATTCTGTCTTAGTTCATTTAGTGTTGGTGTAAAGGAATACCCAAGTCTGGGTAATTTATAAAGAAAAAAAGTTTATTTGGCTCATGGTTCTGCAGGTTGTAGAAGAAGCATGGCACCCGTATCTGTTTCTGGTGAGTGCCTCAGGAAGCTTACAATAGTGGTGGAAAGTGAAGCGGAACAGGCATGTAGAGATCGCATGGTGCCAGGCAAAGGACAAGAGAGGGAGGAGGTACCAGACTCTTTTTAACAACCAGCTCCCACAGAAACTCAAAGAGCCAGAACTCACTCACTCCCTTCCTAGTAGAGCATTGATCTAGTCATGTGGGATCTCCTTCCTGACCCAAAAAACCTGTCAATAGGCCCCAACTCCAACACTAGGGATCACATTTCAACATGAGATTTGGATGGGATGAATATTCAAACTATAGCAAATACTCCTATGGAATATGATAGATATGAGTAAAACCCAAAGTTTTACTCACCTTGAGTTTTTTAGAACTTTGCAATGGAAGTTATTGAATATTTACTCATCTACTCAATGTCTTATAATGGCTCTCCTACATTAGTTTCCTATTTCAATATTGGGAAGTAATGTAATTTTTGAAGGAGACTTACTCTGTGTTACACAGTCTTAGCCTAAATATATATTCTCTATATATTTTGCATTTTTCAAGTCATTTTTTAAAAAATAAACATGCACTTTAGACTATCTGCAAATGCTGTTACTGTTAGAAGCCTAGAGTTTATCCAACGGTCCACCCATGTTTTCTAGAAAAAGCCTGGTAGTAAATATTTTAGGCTTTGCTGGCCATATATCTCAACTAGTTAACTCTACTGTATTCAATATGTAAGTAAATGGATGTGGCTGTGCTCCAATAAAATTTTATTTAGAAAAAGAGGCGATGGATAGGATTTGGCCCACAGACCATTAATCCTCTATCTAAAATAGCCCTTTAGAGAAATAAGAGAAAGTGAGCAATGAATGGAAAACTATATAATTTTAAATTTTCTAGTAGCTGCATTAAAAAGTAAAAGGATGCATACAAAATTAATTTTAGTAATATATTTTATTTAATCTAATATATATTAGCATGTAAGTATATAATCGATATATACACTATTAATGTGACATTTTGCAGTCTTTCTTTTCTAAAAATCTTTGATATCCATCGTGTATTCTGTACTTCACCATATCTCAAGTAGGAAGGACCACATTTCAAGTACTCAACAATCACACACAGCTACTGATGATCATATTGTACATTTTGTCTATATTTTCATATCTCTGAATGCTATTTCTTTTTCTAATAAGAAAGATTCTTACTATTTTTCTCCTAAGACAAAAGCAAATATGAATACAAATTTTAAATATTGTAAATAACTTCAACTTTGATCATCCTTATAAGTACCAAGATATATAGGTCAGATGTCTAAAAGTGTTTTAAATGTTGCCAAAGCAATTCAAAGGCTTGATTTATAACTAGATGATTCATTCATGATTCAAAAATGTATAAATACAGCAGAAGTACACAACAGAAAGTTTCTGTCACACCCAGTCCCTGTCATTCAGTTGCCTCACCAATATAATCAACCAGAAAATTTGTCCTTCCAAAAATATTTTTAGTTTTCTATTTTAATAGCTTCATAGCTCAAATAACAAACACCTAGTTATGTTTTCTGGCTGTGCACGGTGGCTCACATCTGTAATCCCAGCATTTTGGAAAGCTGAGGTGGGTGGATCATTTAAGGTCAGGAGTTTAAGACCAGCCTGGACAACATAGTGAAACCCTGTCTCTACTAAAAATACAAAAATTAGCTGGGCGTGGGGGCAGGTGCCTGTAGTCCCAGGTACTTGGGAGGCTGAGACAGGAGAATCCCTTGAACCCGGGAGTCAGAGGTTGCAGTAAACAGATATCTTGCCACTGCACTCCAGCCTGGGCAACACAGTGAGACTCTATCTCAAAAAAAAAAAAAAAAAAAGAACACCCAGTTATGTTTTCAATTCTGGTGGGAGGCATAGAGACCAGTTTATATGAATAAATATTTAGGATATTCTCATTCAGACATAAATGAGAATATCCTAAATGTTTCTTTAAAGAGTTTTAAAACTACTTGATGAGTTTCCACATGTAAATTCTTGTTTGCATAAAATATACCTCCAGGATTGTAGAATAAACTTGAAATTGAAAACTAATAGCAATATACACCACAGAAGCTTATATTTGTTTTTTTATAGTTCAAAGTAATTTAGCAGAAGAACAAATACATTCTATGTATATTGGGCAATAGTTGCATATATTCCTGTGTGTATCTTTGTTTAAGAACAGTGGCTTGAATTTGAAGTGCGTATGAGAAAATTTATGATGGGTAAAAAAGATATTAGGTGCTGAAAATAAAATTATAGGACAAAATCAGTTGTGGTTTAACACAAAGGAAATCAGACCTTGCAATTATCTGGTAGAAAAACAATAAGAGACACATTTACCCCAAAGACCAAAACCTTACTTATTTAATAGATTTAATAGATATATATTTTTAATCTCTGAAGCCTATGTCTTAATGACTTTTCAAATTATACAAACTGTACAACAAATCTTCGACAAATAATGAATTTTATTTGAGGAAATTAAAAGACGGTTTATGGGAAAGGACATTCAGCTATGTATTAATGCCTCAATTTAAGGTATGATTTTTCTCCCAACTTCTACCGTCACTGAACTGCTTCTGCTACTGCTTAACTACTATGGCAAACCCAGTATTTAATTACAGAGCTCCATGCTAACTGTTCAGCTTCTTCTTTTTCACATACTAGCATGTGTTCCCCACAAATGCCTAATGAGTTAGGTATGATCATTCCTGTTTTCTAGATAACAAAATAGAATCCTACAGTTCATTGCTCAAAGTCGCAGAATTAATCTAGTCATTAAAAACCTCATGTTTTGAAATCATAATTATGGATTTGAAGACCAACTCAGCCCTTACCAGCTGTGTAAACTTGGATAAGTGACTTAAGCTACCAGTTTCAGTTTGAAATTGTAGGATTTGTACCAGATGGTCCATAAGCATCTGATATGGTTTAGCTGTGTCCCCACCCAAATCTCAAATTGAATTCTATTTCTCAGGATTCCCATGTGTTGTGGGAGGGACCCAGGAACGGTGATTGAATCATGGAGGTTGGTCTTTTCCATGCTATTCTCATGATAGTGATAACATCTCACGAGATCTGATGGGTTTATCAGGGGTTTCCACTTTTGCTTCTTCCTCTTTCTTTTTCTCTTGCCTCAGATGTAAGAAGTGCCTGTCACCTCCCGCCATGATTCTGAGGCCTCCCCACCCATGTGGAACTATAAGTTTGATTAAACCTCTTTTTGTTCCCAGTTTCATATATATATTTATCAGTAGTGTGAAAATGAACTAAGAGAAAATTTATGGAACTCAAAGTTTCTGTCTTTTTCATTTTTTTGTTTCTTTGCATGCTTATATAGGCAGACTCTTCCTCCTACTTGGGCTCCCATGAAAACTCCAGCAATTTAATCACAACTCACACCACCTCTGGTTGCCTCAAAAATTAGCCTCAATGCCACTAAATTCCATGTCCTATAATGGGAATTTCTACCCCTAGAGTTATCCATAGTGAGCCTAATGGCAATCGGAATCTAACTGTCCATAAGTAGATGGCGGTGGTGTGGAAGAAATAAGGTTTTCTGAGTGAAGGCAGTGGGTGAAGTGTTAACTGTCCCACATATTCGGTCACTATCTTCCAAGCTCCATCAGCCACTTGTATCTATTCTTATACATCCTTAAGCCCAAGAATATTTTTCCCACATTTTTTAAATCAGATTTAAGCTTTATTTTCTATTAAATGTGCTGCAGAAAGCCTTGTAAGGGGGTAAAGAAGCCAAAGAAAAGGCAGAGAAAGAAAACCCATCTGAGATCATTCATCACTCTGTGAATTATTTCCTTTCTGTTTTTGATAAAACTCAGAAAAGTATTTCAAAACTACAAGGCCTAAAATGTCATTTATCCTTTGATTACTAACAAGCAGGATCTTGAGTTCAGTGAACTTTCATTGTAAAAATGGATTTCGAGGCATTGTAATCTTTCATCATGAGAAGGACTTACAAGTATATATTAGAAATAAACAACAAAAACAGAAAAATCTTTCAAAATGTATTATATTCCGAAATTCTAAAGCGATCTCCAAAGCACATTATTGGTATATTGAAAAGAGCTTAAACTTTCAAGTCAGAGTGAGGTTACAACCTCTAACACTCAGTGATGTGTGAGCTTGGATAAGTTACTCAACCTCTCTCAGCCTCTCCAGTGACATAAAACTAATAATGTTTACAATAAAGATATTCATGGAGATTAGATTAGATAAAATTTTAAAAGTATCTCACACAGAATATCATACAATAAAGTCCCTAATAATTGCTACTTTCCTTTATTAAAGAGACAAGTAACACCTAACTTCTGTTTTCTCTTTCCTAGTGAATGAGAACTGAAGGTGATATTTATATTGAAAAGAATAATACACTTGGCTGACCTTGAGCAAACTGGGAGCTGTGCTTTCCATCTATTTAGAATTGCCTGTGCCAGGAATTACTGGACAGATCCATTTGACATAAGAACTTTCATACCTGAGCCACTGCCCAGAAATTGTGGCATTACTTCTGGGAAGTTTTGCAAATACTTTGAACTTATTTGCTAAAGTTGCTTTGCATTCTGTACTGCTGGGCCCCTCTGCACATCTATGATTTGGCTGAAGCTGATGCTGGCTGTGCCAGCATATTTTGAACCTGATCAAGGCATGGAGCCCTGAAAATTTCATGAGATTCTGTTTTCATGGGCTTTCCAGATTTATACCAAGCTTTACAGATCCCCAAAGTATGCATAATTCAGAAAAAAAAAATAAGAGAGGGTCTACCAACTCAGATACAACATTTGATATGCTTAATTCAGGTTGAATTCAGACTCATTTGGGACTGTGAATTTTTATTTCACTTTAGTGGAGAAAACCTTTTATCATTTTACAAGATGTGCTTTCAAATTTAACAATAGTAGAAAGTTTCCAGAATCTGAAACAATAATACTTGACAACACTAATAAAGACTTAAAATTAAGTCCTAGATGGATCCAAACTAGGTATGTGTTCTCCTGGATTAAACTATAAATTTGCTTGCTTTTACATCTTTTTAATGGAGTACTATACAATGGATTCTCGTTAGTTTCTTAGCAATTATCAGGCATCTGTTGAACGAGGCACAGTTCCTTATGTCCCTTGTCTGTTGTTTTAATGCAGTTGTATACAGTATGTTCAACCACCAATAATACACTTCACAGTTGCTCTTCAATAATCACTTCTGGAAGGATTTTTTTTCTACTCAACTGTACTGATTATGTAACAACCAATCCATTTCCTTCTTTTAAATCAGACATATAAATATCAATCATAGTTTCTGTGAAACATGAGGCCTCTAACATGCCACATTGATCTGATTCATTCTAAGCAAAAGGAAAGAAACATGGCGATTTAGCTAACCTAGAGCAACTGTATTTTAGAGAGAGGTTCAGTTTCTGTCACACTTCTTAAAATATTGAAAAAAAAAAAAAACCCTGCTTGATTTTCTTTGCTGATTTATGATGAGAGTTTCCAGGCTGAGTACCATCATTTTATTCAGCAAACTGTTTTTGTGCATGTATCCTGTACTACATGCCAGATAAAGACACAATATAGTCATTATTTTATGCCTTTGTTAATATAGATCAGATAAAACTATTGAAGGATCAATCGATATAAAGATTCAAAGAAATTGGTTTGATACTTGTGAAAGTGGAATGTGCTTTGACTCAGTACATTTATCCAAAAGTTAATATAAGTAACTAATTGTTGGCATTGATTTCACCTAGTCTTGCATCCTCACCCTAAGTGGAGAGAAAAAAACTAAGTTTGTTCACCAGTGTTCTTTTTTTAATTTAAACCTGTGTGAAAATGGATAAAGACTGGTGTGAGTCAGATTAATCTCAGATAAAACCATAAAAGGTAGAGATTAACATGCTATAAGAGACACGTCTTCTGTTTTACTTGTGTTTCTCATGATCACTTCACTCAATTCTCATGGTCAATATGTTTCTTCTTTCCCTCTTAACTCTTCTTATATTAAACAAGAAAGGGGATTAAAATGGTTTAGATGCCATCAGAAGTTAAAATGCAAAGACAATATTTTTCTAGCGAATGTTAGAAAGATGATGAACTTTCTTCCATTGGCATTGGTTAGTTGATCACATCTGGCCTTGAGGATGTGGGAAACAAGGCTTTAGCATTTGTAATGAATAGTCCGAATTATGTATGGGAAGAAAGCCAAGTTTTTGAGCCAATAGACCTACATTTGGGTTTCAACTGCATCTATTATTAGTTTCATAACTGAGCAAGCCATTCAATCACTTTAAGACTAGGAACTCTTATCTATAAGATAGGATGGTATAAATATATATTCTATTCATATCACACTCAAAACATCAGAAGTATTGCCATGTGAATATTGACAAACTTAAGGGTTCATTTAAAGAAGAAAAAAATTCCCTTTAAAGTGCCCAAAGAAAGGCAAAATGAATAGAGAGACAGTAGAAGATATTTTTAATCAGAGTTAGTTACACTAAATGCTGAAACAGGTAAATATTGAAAGCTCAAAAACTTGACACAATATAATTGCAAGTACAACTGAAAGAAATTCTAGAGGGATTCTTTGAAATCTTGGAAGAGTGATTCTGCTTAAAGTGGTCTTAATGACCTTTGGAACCAGGAAGTTCTGTTATTAATTCTCTGTATTTGGCTAAGCAGAGAGCAAAAAGAGAATCCCAATGAGAAAAAAAAAATCTCTCTGGGAGCTTGGTAGTAGTATATAATACTTTACCCACTTTCTGCTTCCTAGAATTAATCTGCAGACACACCACACCAAGATCGAGATTTTCTTCTTTCCTTGTGCCTGTCAGAAAATGAGAAAAAATAGTGAATGCATAACATCCAGTGAACGACAAAAGCCTCCTTAAAAGAGAAGACATACTAAAGGTATCCAGAAATATTTCTGAGAACAAATGAGAGATAAAGAATTAAATTTCCAAATCATAGATCATAAAGCATTGTTCTCATTCTAAGGTCTCCGGATGTCTAGATAGTGATAATTATAGCCACCAGAAACTTCAAGTTATTATCTAAGAAAAGCATGTGCTTACTAATTAGAAAGTAAAATGGCACAGGATAACTAAATATCAAATATATAATTAAACAAGGCAATTGAACATCATTTGGATGTTACTGCTTTTATTTTATAATCACTTGTTTTTGTATTTGATTAATGTAAAATTAGAGTGACTTATATTTTCCTTATATACAATTTGTTTGGTTGACAAGAACTTTTAAATACAGAATCGGTTGAGGAAAGTACATCTTAAAAGGATTGTAAAGAAGTGAATGATCACCCTACATATAATCACTAGACTGAATATGAACTGTGAGAAGTCAAGTTTGAAATAAGCAAAAGGTCTTTAGTGGGTGGCCCTTCACCATTCCTTCTAGCCATAGTCTTCAAAGATCGATTGAAATTTGTGGGTGGATCTTTAGCATTGACAAAATCAACCAAGGCATCAGCAGAAACAGTCATGTTCTTAACAGATGTGACTTATACACTGATTACATGACCCTTTTTCCAAAATCAGCCAAGCAACTGGCAAGTTCTGAAAATGAGGGTAGTAGTCTGTTTTCTCACTGCTGTAAAGAAATACCAGAGACTAGGTAATTTATAAAGAAAAGAAGTTTAATTGATTCACACTTCTTCATGACTGACTCCCCAGGAAACTTACAATCATGGCGAGAACTTACACTCATGGCAAAAGGTGAGGGGGAAAGCAAGGCACATCTTCCCATAGTGGAGCGGTGGGGGAGACAGCGAAGGGCAAAGTGCCACATGCTTTTTAACCACCAGGTCTTGTGAGAACTCACTCACTATCAGGAGAACAGCAAGGGGGAAATTCACCCCCAAGATCCAATCACTTCCACCAGGCCCCTCCCGTGATGTGCAAGGATTATAGCTCTACATGAAATGTGGGTGGGGACACAGAAAAATTCAAAGTTTTTGTTTTATATTTTAAAAAACCAGAAGTTAATACAAGAAAAGTTTCTCTCTATTTAAAAGGAAAAAAAAATGATGTTCATTGTTCTAGCCCAAATTTTTTGTACTGTATTACATGTATAAGCCTCAAGAAGTTGTTCATCACTTATTGGCCCACATAATTCCTAAATTCTAGACTGAGACAATTTATGACTTGTATCACTGCTTCAGAAATATGAGTGAATAAGAAAAGAAAAATAACTCAAGGAACAAAACAAGACAAAGAAAGAGGACTCAAAAAAGTATCTGTGTGTGTGTGTGTGTGTGTGTAATTATCATAATACAGACTGATTTTACTTTTACTCTTTAAAGGAAGGTTCACTATTTAGTAAAATTGACCAAATGTGTCCATATCAGCAACTCTTTTACTTTGGAAATCGAAGTGGATCAGAAGCTCCCTCTGTGGCAGAAGTTGAAAATCTGTAGCCCTATGACCATTAGATGAGCTTTTTATTTGCCCACATTCAAATTAGCTGCCAAAAGTTAAAACTGAGAAGATTGCACAGAAAAAAAAACTAAAATAATAAAACTGCGTTGTATACTTCTTTTGAAAAACGGGATGATCTAAGAACTCTGAGTCAGTATTTCTGGAACTGAGGGCCAGGAAAAATTCTTTCTATGGTTGTAGACCCTGCAGTTCACCAGAGGCTCCAGCACTCCTCAATAATTTACCCAACATCAGCAAGCACTATCACTTACCTGCTCATAGCTACTGATGTGTCACATTCTTGGTGCCTAGAGGCTTCTGAGTTTGTGATCCCTGTTCAAAACACTTTACCTTCCATCTCTGTGGCTTTATACAAATAAATTTTACTCGTGGTGTTTCCATCTGAAAAATCCGTGTGACTGGCTCTATTTTATAGGGTTGTTTCTTTGATTAGGTAACATCATATGTGAAGGGCCTTGTGCATATTCTGGTGCATATGATGCATAAGTAAACCCTGTACCCAATCCAAAAGTTCCTTATTTCCAGTTAGTAAATATTATGAAAGAATTAAGCTGCTGCAATTTCCATAGTGCTTAGCAACATTTTAGCAATGACTCTGTTCTAATTGACTGTAGATTATCCATCAGATTTCTGTAGATCAAAAAAATAATTATAATAACAATAGCCAACATTTATCAAGTGCACGTAGTACACCAGAAACTTTGTTTAAACACAGAAACATTTCTAAATGTTAAATCATATGCCTGTTTTTATGTGTTTTAGAAAAAAATATATAATACATCTCTATGATTTTCCTGATATTCTTACATTGAAAAAACAGCAGAGTTGAGTAAGGAGGTAGATGAGATCACTGAGTTCATTTGAAGTCTACCTGTGTTAGTCTGTTTTCACACTACTCTAAGGAACTACCTGAGACGGGGTAATTTATGAAGAAAAGAGGTTTAATTGATTCATAGCTCTGCATGGCTGATGAGGCCTCAGGAAACAAAATCATGGTGGAAGGCGAAGGAGAAGCAAGCACCTTCTTCACAAGGCAGCAGGGGAGAGAGCTGGGGGAGGCGGGCAGAGTCACACTTTTAAACCATCAGATCTCTTGAGAACTCACTATCATGAGAACAGCACGGGGGAAACTTGCCTCCATTATCTAATCACCCCCCGCCCACCAGACCCTCCCCTGATATGCGGGGATTACGATTCGACATGAGATTTGGGTGAAGACACAGAGTCAAACCATATCACTATCTAAATGAAACCATATCACTATCTAAATGAAAAGCCACATAAATAAATATTCGACAGATTTACACTCAGACATAACAAAAATATGATGATTGTTATCTAATAAATAATCATTCAGAAATACCAATTTAGGAGGTTAATAGCTAACCAGCTTCAATTCTCAGCCTCAACAGGTGCTAACACAAAGAGGTGTCTCATATGCAATACTTGCACGCTAATGGCCAATCTGTCATGGTTTCAGCTTCTCCCTTGTAAGCATATTTCTCTGTGGCCTTTCTCTGGTCAGTTGCTTTACAATGAGAATGTTACCTGTTTCTTCCAGGAGACTGCACACCTGTTTCTGCCAGAAGACAGGTGGCTTCAGAAGGCAAATGGGTCTGGCTCCTATGACATTTTGTCAAACAACGAATCATGCAAAACAAAATCCTTTATGGCTCATAAAGCCTTGCTAATAAGGCAGATGTCCTCTAAACAGTTCCTTGGGGCCTAAAATGCAAATATTAATGTGCTGTTGATCACTGAACCTTAGTTTTAGTAACTGGTTTTATCTTCATTATCTCCTATTATTCTCTGTGAAAAAACAAAATCCATTCTCAGCTAAAGAACCTGATGGATAGAATACAACTGATATCAAAGATTTTTATGGCCTCACTATCAATAAATGGAATCAAATCTCTCTTAAGTGGTATTGATACTCCGGAAAGGGCAACAGATAATAAGACCATGGCAATAGAACATTCGGTGATGATCCTTTCACATGAAAACTTATTATCATTGCTAATCGATCATTGCTACCTATTAGGTTAGGTATATTGGATATGTTTTCTTATAAATATAGCAACTCTAGCTCACTTACTTCAAGAGAAAATCTTCATTGGCAGTACACATGATTAAACTATGCAATGGGACACCATCTTTCAGCTTAAACAATACTAAAGAACGTTATTATGCCAAATGGTCTCGTTAAAAAGTATCCAAGTTTCTACTCAATGACACTAAATTCAAAAACAAGTTTTGACTATGAGAATATCAACTTTTTTTGCCAATCTTATTCCTGATTGTTTTCATTTTATTTTCCCTCAATTTTCTCGTGTGTTCTTAAGTTCTGGTAAAGCTATGATATTTATATATGGATTACTTAATAATACTACTACTAATAATAACTAGCTTGTCCATATCATAAAAACACTAGTAGGGAAAAATAATTGGAAGTAGCATTAGTATGTAAGTTTGCTGCCATCTATAGGCTGGCAATAAAGTTCAAGGCCAAATGGAAACTTGTTCAAGTTCACCCACATTGTTAATACAAGAACCATGTTTCTTGACAATTAAGAATTCTGGGATTTTCAGGAGAATGGGCAGTCATAACTTTCCTTAATTTCTCTCTATATAATAGTTGAGATTTTTAAGAAGACTTGGGTAAACACTTGGGTGGAATTTCCATGTTTAAAGGAATATTAGAATAGGCAATTCTTTTAATCAAATACATTTTCTTCCATTTGACTATCAGTAAAAAAATTCTTTTTTAAAAAAGCAAGAAGGGAAATAAAGTATTAGGACATATTTATGGTTTTCACTTGAGATACATTTGGAAGTCATACATAGTTTACTATTTGCCGTTTCATATTCTCTAGCCAGTAATGAAACTGTCTTCTTTGACTTTATATACCATTGTCTTTTTCCTAAAAATTTGAGTCATACCTAGTATCTACAACCCCTAAATAAGATGAATTTTTAAAACATTGTTTTGAAACCATTTACATGTATTTATTCACAGATTTTTCTTTTTGCATAAATACCCAACCCTCTGTGAATTCAGGTTTTGACAAGATCTCTGACCTCTACAGGTTTTTGCAAAACATTCATCCTTTATCACTCTCCTGCCTCTGGACTTAAGAGCTAGTGTGGGGCCCCTTGCAGCGTTCCCCAGAGGCAATGCCTGCAGAAAAGAAGGCCAACCTGGTGATGGTCAAGACAGCATTTCTTCAAATATTCAAAATGCAATGTACTTGGACACTGCAGTGCTACAGGTCCTGCTAGAGGCTTGCCAAGGGGCCCAGCAGCTGTTGCCACCACAGATGGCTTCCAAAGACGTATCAGAGGAAGAACACAAATCAGTTGCTAATCATTCTGTTGCACTTCTGCTGTTAACACATGTCTGAAAGTCTCTCCCAGCGTTCTTTCACTGCTTTGGTTTGGAAATGCAGATATTCAAGACTTATCTCCTTAGCTAGATTGTCAGCCACTACTTAAGAATAGAGGCTTTATGCCTCTCATAATCAGACCTACAATGTTTGGCACTTATTAGAAACAATAAGTTGTTACCAAAAAACTGAAAAGGCTAAGAACCTAAAAACTACTGCTGTGAATTAAAATGTAAAACATGCACATATCGGCCTGATAAAGAACTAGAGATGGATTCTCTCTACCCATCTCCCCCAGCCTATGCAAAAGTAAAAAAACAAAAAAACAAAAAAATAAAAAAACTTTGAATCCTTGCCAGTCAAAAGGCTATATCTGGCATGGTGGCTCATGCATGTAATCCTAGCACTTGAGAGCCCAAAGGTGAGTGGGTCACGAAGTCAGGCATTCAAGACCACCCTGGCCAACATAGTGAAACCCAGTCTCTACTAAAAATACAAAAAAAATCAGCCAGGCATAGTGTTAGGCACCAATAATCCCAGCTACTCGGGAGGCTGAATCGCTTGAACCTGGGAGGTGGAGGTTGCAGTGAGCTGAGATCACACCCCTGCACTCCAGCCTGGACAACAGTGCAAGACTCCATCTCAAAAAAAAAAAAAAAAAAGGCTACTTCTCCTTTTCCTTTATGCATCTTCTTTGAGTTTTTTCTCCAGCCTCTTAGACTTTGTCCTACATCTATATAACTATAGTAACAATGACTGACATTAATTGAAAGCTTCCTTATGTTCCTAAAACTCTACTAGTTCTCAAATACGAGAAGGAACATCTTAGAGTATGCTTTATTCCACCTAATTCCATCTGCACATAACCCACAGTATGAGTATCGGCTGAATCCCATATTCAAGTTGTGCCTTTGACTCTATGCCTGATTCTAGCCTACATGATTCTGCTATAGAAAGTCCAATTGCCTAGAAGTCAGATGATATAAGCCTTGGCCCAGGTCTTCCAATTGTGAAATATGGTGTTAGTAGGACAGTTAACTTTAAGCCTCAGTTTCTCTGTATATATAAAAGTGCTAATGCTTTTTAAAAATATTCTTTGTTTTGCAGTTTGTGTAACACAATTTATTTGAAAGCTCTTGACATTTTAATACAATTATTTCATGTCAATATGGCATTTGTTTTCTATTAGTCTTATTTAATAATTACTATTATCATATATAGAAAAAATAGTTTTTGTTTTTAATCACTTATACCTTAAAACTTTTTAAAGAAGAAATAAAGTACTAAAAAGATTTCAATTTTTTTAGGAAAATAGATCTAAACTAAATGAAATCAGAAGATTAAAGAGTAAAAAGAGATGTAAAATATCTTTTAAATTTACTCACCTGCTAAGAAAAAAATAGAGAACAATGAAAAGGAGTTACTACAGTTCAGTACTGAAGGATTGAATTACAAAAAATATGCTGATGTTAATTTGGAAATTGAAACTTGTCTGCTAACACAGAACAATGGAAACGACCTTAATGTTGGGTTTGAATTATTCAGATAATTTTTTCAAACTTTCATCTTATTTTGTCTTTAAAAATCACACCGTATCCTGTAAGTAAGTAGAACCATTATGTGTCAATCAAAAACAAAATAAACACTAAAAAACAAAAACACCTTGGATCATCAAATGTTAGCTATTCAGTAACAATAGACGGCAAAAAAGATATTTTTTAGTGTGCTAATGTATGTAAAAGCAGTGTGTGAACGATAAACTCCTGTATAAATACATACAGATAGATGGTTATTGCTACCAGATTAATACTGGCAATCAGTGGGGTGATGGGTGTTATAGGCAGATCCCCCCGATAACATGATTGCATTCACCCTCCCAGAGCCCTCTGAGCACCCAGTTTCCAAGAGTCTTCCTTGACTGAATTAGCCTAAGTCTCAGTACTTCCTGCTTTTTTGGACCTCAGCTGGACTGTATTTAACGTTCCCTAATTTGCTTCAAATATTCCTGTTTTCTCCAACTTGCTTATTGAAGTCAAGGAGTTTTGTTGTTGTTGTTGTTTCTTATGTTTGTTTTTTCCCTGAGAAAGCACTTCTACTATACCACATATTCACCAGACCTAATGAAGGATCATATGAGAACAACCTTACAAGGAATCTGTTTTCCGTTATCAAATCCCTCTCATGCACCACTTCAAAATCATCTCGTTTCACCTGGGACTCCAGCTGTGGCTGCAGGAATCAGTTTCTTGCTGGCTTCCAGTGGATCCTTTTCTAGCAGGCACAGCCTTTTCTTGAGGTTCACGAAGTAGCTCTTCCTTTCTTCCTGGGTGGTAGGGAAGGGATCTTCTTGTCTTATACCTTAGCAGCTAAAATGTGTGTGTATGTGTGTGTTTAGAGTAGGGTCAATGACCGTGGGGTCATTTTTAATCAATGTGGTGACAGCAAGTGGATGTTTTCCCTTTCATTCTCATGGAACTGTTTTGAGCTGTATTTCTTAAGGCTTCCAGAAAGCCTAAGCAGCACTGGGCCCTAGTAAACCCATGAATGTAGCCTCATAGATGGACGACACCTTTCTTTGACCTTTATTCTTCTCTGTTTTACTCCACTGTTCTTTGTTTCTGTCCACTGGGATTGCATTACCAACTAAACTACTGAAATATAAGCAACGATTTCAGGAAATCCTGGTTGAAAAACCATCTCTAAGACTTGAGGAAGAATTTGGCATGTGAATGGCTTCAACCTTAGTGCAGTAAATCGACCTTTCTTTTTCTCTGCTCCATGCCTTTAAATTCTAATGCTGAGTCTCTATCACATTATCGAGTAAATGCGTATTCATCAGAGGAATAAAGACTGGGTTTAAAAACATATAAACAGGCTGGGCGCACTGGCTCACTGCTGTAATCCCAGCACTTTGGGAGGCTGATGCAGGCTGATCACTTGAGGCCAAGCATTTGAGATCAGCCTGGGCAATATAGTGACACTTCATCTCTACAAAAAGTAAAATAAAAATTAGCTGGACATGGTGGCGTGTGTGGCATCAATCACGTAAAGGTCACCACCTGAGGCACTGATCACCACCTGTGGGAGTCTGTCCTACAGACCCTGATTCAGCGATGGATGAATAAATGCACTCACACACACCAAAATCAAGTGGGCTAGGGATGGTCGTCAACTGCTTTCAGAGGGCGATTGCAGCTAGCCAACCACCACTCGCTGTTCTTCCTTGAATTTATTCAGTATAGATTTAACAATCGAGGTTCTAAGTCAACACACTTGAGGTTAATTAACATGGTTAAAAGAGTGGTTTTACGAATGATAAAAGGTTTTGATTCTCAGCCGAGAACAAATATCATTAATGAGTAATCCATTAAAGGGTAAATACCCTTTAACCACCCACCCCACCCCGAAAGGACTATCCCGCACAAAGTTTACAAGAGTAAACAGTTAGAGTAGAGATCGAGGAATGTGGGGTAATGTGGGAGCAAAATTTAGCTGCGCCATTAAGATGGCGCCGGCCCGCCTGATTACACAACAAAGATGGCGCCGAGCCGCATGTCGGCCTGGCTGTCTCTGTTGCCATATTTGGGCATGAATTGGAGAGGACTGCCGGTAG